>JAKUCV010003368.1:0-87791 GCA_028386065.3 Turnera subulata | reverse complement strand
TGGCTCAGATATGCCGAATATCTGGTTGGCATGACGTCGCCTGAGGTTGGGGTATACCGAATACCCAGTGGCTCGGATATGCCGAATATCCGCGGTGGCTCGGATATGCCGAATATCCGGTTGTTCTGATATGAGGATTGGTTTTTGACCTAGCATCCGGAATTAATTGATTACCAGGTACGACCCTAGCTTGTCCAGTGACGGGGGCCCGGAAGATAAAATTGATAGTAATAATTAAGCATTCTTTTGGCCTTGGTTCAGTTGTTGAGAAGTGTTGTTGCTTATCTGTGTTTGCTTTTAAGTATTACGGTTGCTTGCATATCACTGTTTATCCTTGGTCGATGAGCACTTCGGACTCACCCCTCGCCTGCGGGGTTTCATCCCGTAGGATAAGTTGTTTCCGTAGTTCAGGTACGACGTTCGATGGCTGCTGCTTTCTTCTCCACCTGACCCCGGATCCATACCACCGATGCATGTGCATAAGTCTTCCGCTGCTATCCTATTGCTTATATTTCTGTATTGCTGATTTCCTGTGATATGTATATTACTGATACTATTTGCTGCTGTTGAGAGCACTGTGTTAGGATTGAATAATGGTCCCCGAGTGTGGGTGACAGTTGTATTGATAGTTGCTGTTGTATAATATTTGCACGTTGTACTGTCTGTTCTATCATTATGAATAGTTTCGACACGTGCTTACTGTGTTACGGTAAATACGGGTCGGGGCGTTTCAAACCCGGATTCCAAGAAATATTCAGAATTGCCAATGTGCTACTGCGGATTTGTCGATCATAATGTTTCTTTTTTTGGCAAAAATATTAATTAAATTCATAACTCTATTAAAACTCAAGTAAAATAAAAAATTAAATATTCCGCAGTCGGGATTTGAACCCGGATTCCAAGAAATATTCAGAATTGCCAATGTGCTACTGCGGATTTGTTGATCATATTGTTTCTTTTTTTGTCAAAAATATTAATTAAATTTATAACTCTATCAAAACTCGAGTAAAATAAAAAATTAGACATTCCGCAGCCGGGATTTGAACCCGGATTCCAAGAAATATTTAGAATTGCCAATGTGCTACCGTGGATTTATTGATCATAATGTTTCTTTTTTTGGCAAAAATATTAATTAAATTTATAACTCTATCAAAACTCGAGTAAAATAAAAAATTAGATATTCCACAGCCGGGATTTGAACCCGAATTCCAAGAAATATTTAGAATTGCCAATGTGCTACTGTGGATTTATTGATCATAATGTTTCTTTTTTTGGCAAAAATATTAATTAAATATATAACTCAATCAAAACTCAAGTAAAATAAAAAATTAGATATTCCACAGCCGGGATTTGAACCCGGATTCCAAGAAATATTCAGAATTGCCAATGTGCTACTGCGGATTTGTTGATCATAATGTTTCTTTTTTTGGCAAAAATATTAATTAAATTTATAACTCTATCAAAACTCGAGTAAAATAAAAAATTAGATATTCCGCAGCCGGGATTTGAACCCGGATTCCAAGAAATATTCAGAATTGCCAATGTGCTACTGCGGATTTGTTGATCATAATGTTTCTTTTTTTGGCAAAAATATTAATTAAATTTATAACTCTATCAAAACTCAAGTAAAATAAAAAATTAGATATTCCGCAGCCGGGATTTGAACCCGGATTCCAAGAAATATTCAGAATTGCCAATGTGCTACTGCGGATTTGTTGATCATAATGTTTCTTTTTTTGGCAAAAATATTAATTAAATTTATAACTCTATCAAAACTCGAGTAAAATAAAAAATTAGATATTCCGCAGCCGGGATTTGAACCCGGATTCCAAGAAATATTCAGAATTGCCAATGTGCTACTGCGGATTTGTTGATCATAATGTTTCTTTTTTTGGCAAAAATATTAATTAAATTTATAACTCTATCAAAACTCAAGTAAAATAAAAAATTAGATATTCCGCAGCCGGGATTTGAACCCGGATTCCAAGAAATATTCAGAATTGCCAATGTGCTACTGCGGATTTGTTGATCATAATGTTTCTTTTTTTGGCAAAAATATTAATTAAATTTATAACTCTATCAAAACTCAAGTAAAATAAAAAATTAGATATTCCGCAGCCGGGATTTGAACCCGGATTCCAAGAAATATTCAGAATTGCCAATGTGCTACTGCGGATTTGTTGATCATAATGTTTCTTTTTTTGGCAAAAATATTAATTAAATTTATAACTCTATCAAAACTCGAGAAAAATAAAAAATTAGATATTCCGCAGCCGGGATTTGAACCCGGATTCCAAGAAATATTTAGAATTGCCAATGTGCTACTGTGGATTTATTGATCATAATGTTTCTTTTTTTGGCAAAAAATTAATTAAATATATAACTCTATCAAAACTCAAGTAAAATAAAAAATTAGATATTCCGCAGCCGAGATTTGAACCCGGATTCCAAGAAATATTTAAAATTGCCAATGTGCTACTGCAGATTTTGTTAATCATAATGTTTCGTTTTTTGGCAAAAATATTAATTAAATATATAACTCTATCAAAAATCAAGTAAAATAAAAAATTAGATATTCCACAGCCGGGATTTGAACCCGGATTCCAAGAAATATTTAGAATTGCCAATGTGCTACTATGGATTTATTGATCAAAATGTTTCTTTTTTTGGCAAAAATATTAATTAAATATATAACTCTATCAAAACTCAAGTAAAATAAAAAATTAGATATTCCGCAGCCGGGATTTGAACCCGGATTCCAAGAAATATTCAGAATTGCCAATATGCTCCTGCGGATTTATCAATCATAATGTTTCTTTTTTGGCAAAAATATTAATTAAATTCATAACACTATCAAAACTCAAGTAAAATAAAAAATTTGATATTCCGCAGTCGGGATTTGAACCCGGATTCCAAAAAATATTCAGAATTGCCAATGTGCTACTGCGGATTTGTTGATCATATTGTTTCTTTTTTTGGCAAAAATATTAATTAAATTTATAACTCAATCAAAACTCGAGTAAAATAAAAAATAGATATTCCGCAGCCGGGATTTGAACCCGGATTCCAAGAAATATTCAGAATTGCCAAAGTGCTACTGCGGATTTGTTGATCATAATGTTTCTTTTTTTGGCAAAAATATTAATTAAATTTATAACTCAATCAAAACTCGAGTAAAATAAAAAATAGATATTCCGCAGCCGGGATTTGAACCCGGATTCCAAGAAATATTCAGAATTGCCAAAGTGCTACTGCGGATTTGTTGATCATAATGTTTCTTTTTTTGGCAAAAATATTAATTAAATATATAACTCTATCAAAACTCGAGTAAAATAAAAAATTAGATATTCCGCAGTCGGGATTTGAACCCGGATTCCAAGAAATATTCAGAATTGCCAATGTGCTACTGCGGATTTGTCGTTCACAAAGTTTCTTTTTTTGGCAAAAATATTAATTAAATTCATAACTCTATCAAAACTCAAGTAAAATAAAAAATTAGATATTCCGCAGTCGGGATTTGAACCCGAATTCCAAGAAATATTCAGAATTGCCAATGTGCTACTGCGAATTTATTGATTATAATGTTTCTTTTTTTGGCAAAAATATTAATTAAATATATAACTCGATCAAAACTCAAGTAAAATAAAAAATTAGATATTCCACAGCCGGGATTTGAACCCGGATTCCAAGAAATATTCAGAATTGCCAATGTGCTACTGCGGATTTGTTGATCATAATGTTTTTTTTTTGGCAAAAATATTAATTAAATTTATAACTCTATCAAAACTCGAGTAAAATAAAAAATTAGATATTCTGCAGCCGGGATTTGAACCCGGATTCCAAGAAATATTCAGAATTGCCAATGTGCTACTGCGGATTTGTCGATCATAAAGTTTCTTTTTTTGGCAAAAATATTAATTAAATTCATAACTCTATCAAAACTCAAGTAAAATAAAAAATTAGATATTCCACAGTCGGGATTTGAACCCGAATTCCAAGAAATATTCAGAATTGCCAATGTGCTACTGCGGATTTGTTGATCATAATGTTTCTTTTTTTGGGAAAAATATTAATTAAATATATAACTCTATCAAAACTCAAGTAAAATAAAAAATTAGATATTCCGCAGCCGGGATTTGAACCCGGATTCCAAGAAATATTCAGAATTGCCAATGTGCTACTGCGGATTTGTCGATTATAATGTTTCTTTTTTTGGCAAAAATATTAATTAAATTCATAACTCTATCATAAAAAATTAGATATTCCGCAGCCGGGATTTGAACCCGGATTCCAAGAAATATTCAGAATTGCCAATGTGCTACTGCGGATTTGTCGATCATAATGTTTCTTTTTTTGGCAAAAATATTAATTAAATTTATAACTCTATCAAAACTCGAGTAAAATAAAAAATTAGATATTCCGCAGCCGGGATTTAAACCGGATTCCAAGAAATATTCAGAATTGCCAATGTGCTACTGATTTGTCCATCATAATGTTTCTTTTTTTTGGCAAAAATATTAATTAAATTCATAACTCTATCAAAACTCAATTAAAATAAAAAATTAGATATTCCGCAGCCGGGATTTGAACCCGGATTCCAAGAAATATTCAGAATTGCCAATGTGCTACTGCAGATTTGTTGATCCTAATGTTTCTTTTTTTTTTGCAAAAATATTAATTAAATTTACTATAAAAACTAAGTAGAATAAAAAATATTATGTAGATTTGTTGATCATAAAGGGTTTTGAACCTTGATTCTAAAATAGTTTCTAGGATTGCCAGTGTGCTACTACATATTTGTTAATGACAGAGTTTCTTTTTCTAACAAATAAACATTAATTAATTGTTAACTCTATTAAAGTCAAGTAAAACAAAAAAATATTGGGCCCGGATTTGGAGCCAAATTCTAAGATAGTTTGTAGAATTGCTAATGTTCTACGATAGATTTATTGTTCATAAAGTTGCTTTTCTAGAGAAAAATATTAATTAAATTTGTAACTTTAAGTAAAATAAAAAAGTTTGTCTTTCTTCTGCCCTTATGTCAACATGATATGAAACAACCTGACCCGTATTTACCATTATCTATACTGTCTGTAAAAGCATGAAGACAAAAAAACACCAAGACGACAAAACATGCGAGAAACTACTAAAATATCCTTCATTAATTAAATCACCAACATTATTTTTCCTGCCCCTCTTCCTCCCCACAACAAAAGCACAAGACAATTACAATCTATATCTATCTATCTATATCTATACTATATATAAAAGCACGAACGCAATACAATGACAATTACAATCTATATCTATATCTATATCTATCTATCTATATCTACACTATATATATAAAAGCATGAACGCTTTAATAATAATAATAAAATACTATCTATAAAAGCATGAAGACAGAAAAACACCAAAATAGCGAAATATGCAAAACTACTAAAATACCCTTCATTAATTAAATCATCATACATTATTTTTTCTGCCATGTCTTCCTCTGCGCAACAAAAGCACAATACTGTAATACAATTACAATTACAATTACAATCTATATCTATATCTATCTATACTATATATAAAAGTACGAACGCAGCGAAACACGAAACAACCGAAAATACACAAATAACCTTATTTAATAATAATAATAATAATTAATATCTTACTCTTATTTAATGGAAAAGACATGTCATATAATAATGAATGACATGTAGTTTCTATGTACTATATATAAAAGAACTAACTTGAACCATAGATGAAAATAAAAATAACTATACTTATATTAATATTTAATGGAAAAGACATGTCATACAATAATGAACGACATGTAGTTTCTATGTACTATATATAAAAGAACTAACTTGAACCATAGATGAAAATAAAAATAACTATACTTATATTAATAATAATATAAAATATAAATTAATATTTTACTTTTATTTTATTACGAGGAACTATTATATAACAATCAATCATATTTTTAGTTCTTATTATAATCAAGGAAATATGTAGAAGTACTCCTACTAATTAACATTACTTTTATTTTATTAAGAAGAAACGCCATAATAATGATTGACATGTAATTTTACTCCTGGAGTCTACGTCTCCATTTTGCTTTAGGGATGTCATCAAAGGTAAACCACTGTCCTCCAAGTGAGGACTTATGGTCAGGAAATTCAAATGGACCATTTGATCCAGTAGGGACTGTTCCTGACATGTGTGTGTCTTCTTGGCTTTGATGGAGGAAGTGTGTAATCCTCATCCGAGTCATAAAACTCATTAGCACAATTGCATTCAGGTTCACACTTGGATGGATCAGTGTCCCAAATAAAATGCCTGTCGACATGAGAAACATAGACTTTGGAACCATCCGGTTGGAAAGAGGATACAATCTATATCTATCTATATCTATATATCTATATACTATATATAAAAGCACGAACGCAGCGAAACGCGAAATAACCGAAAATATAGAAATAATCCTATTTAATAATAATAAAAAAAATTAATATCTTACTCTTATTTAATTGAAACGACATGTCATACAATAATGAATGACATGTAGTTTTTATGCACTATATATAAAAGAACTAATTCAAACAATAGATGAAAATAAAAATAACTATACTTATATTAATAATAATATAAAATATAAATTGATATTTTACTTTTATTTTATTACGAGGAACTATCATATAACAATGAATGATATTTTTAGTTCTTATTATAATCAAGAAAATATGTAAAAATATTCCTACTAATTAACATTACTCTTATTTTATTAAGACGAAATGCCATAATAATGATTGACATGTAATTTTACTCCTGGAGTATATGTCTCCATTTGGCTTTAGGAATGTCATCAAAGGTAAAGCACGGTCCTCCAGGTGAGGACTTTTTTCGATGAAAACGACGTATTATTAAGGAATAGAAGTAATGATCAGGTCATCAAAGAGATGAGAACATAGAAGAGAACAGATACATCAAGAAAGTAAGAGACAACCCAACTCCCTACATATAGGTTATTCTACACTTTGGACCACACCAAACTTTTATACTATCAGGGTTTAACAATAACGCATGCAGGTCATAAGGAAAGCTTGGTTGCGTCCACTTGAGCCAAAAGAGAGACCTAGATAGAACCAGCACCAACATCCCTCCCCAATCCACATCCTTAGATTCAAAAATCAGCTTATTCCATGCACACCAAACTGCCGAAATAACATTGAAGAAAATCACTGCCCAAGGAGCCCTTGTATTCAGAGACCCATTGGCATAATTGCATTCAGGTTCACACTTGGAAGGATCAGTGTCCCAAATAAAATGTCCGTCGACATGAGAAACATAGACTTTGGAACTATCCGGTTGGAAAGAGGAGACATTGTCTCAACAACTATTTATTTATAAATTCCTATTTTACTGCATATTTATAAATTCCTATTTTACTGCATAAACTAATTCTAAATAATATATTTATTTATATTTTTCTAAACAACTAACAAAAATATAAAGAAGTATAGCTAAAAAGTAAGAAAAAATTATGAACAAAAATAAATTTTACCTAGAAGAATAATCACAAGAGCTCATGACAATTGGGTTTTTAATTTATTATCAACAAGAATTATAGAGAGAAGTGGTGAGTAAGGTAGTCAGCAAAAATTACAAAGTAGAATAATAACAAAAAAGTATTATCATAGGAATTCATACCACAAAAAATGAATAATAATAAGAAATTATAATATAATTTAGTACTCTCCTTCAGTAATAACATAATTTTATAATTAAAATTATACAATTTACAATATTAAATGATTAAAAAAATATTATTAAAAATAATTGATTTTATAAATTTATATTCTCTAATACATAAACTAATTCTAAATAATACGAATTTATCTGTCTATATTTTATATATAAGTTCTTTTTAATGATCTAGAAAATATAATACTATGCCACATGCAACGCACGTGGAAAAAAACTAGTTCACAGTAAACACGTGGCCATCTTATTATTACAGGAATAACAACATCCAAGTCATACAATAAAGTCAAACCAAAGCATAGCTTAATATAACAAACCACACACGTCACTCGAGCATGGGGACAATTATTACAAAAGTAGTCTCAACAGCAACCAACAATAGAAACAGAGTGACACACAACAGCAGCGGAAGACTTGAAAATAACAACAGCATACCACAAATGAAAGATGCAGCGGAGTATGGATCCGGGTCTGGCGGAGGGTACGCCGCAGCTTGCCTGGCACGTTCCAGTACTAAAAGCAAATTAATCTACGTGACTGAGTCACGTAGGCGAGGGGTGAGTCCGAGGTGCTCATCGGGTAAAATCCACAAGTAATGATTAACATACAAGTAACCAGCACAACCAAGTTATCAAGAACAATTAATACATCACAGAGGTATATTAACAACCGAACCTACGCTCACCGGTTATCTTTTTTAACATCTAGCCTGTTAGACTTAACCAAATTTTATTAGCAGGGCCCCTATCACAAATTAAATGTTGGCCGTGCCTGGTAGCCAGGTTAGCTAACCCCAGGGTACTCCCCGTTAAACCATAACATCACAAATCACAAAGTATCACAATAACCGAGTCCCGCAGTCCTCGGCCTAGAGTCCCGCAGTCCTCCCTTTCGTAACATAAATCATAACACAATTCTCAAGAAGACTACCATCTGGCCGTACCAACACTTAACTGTGACTATCTAACCGTCTAGGTGATACCATTATTATTATTCACTGTCATTTAAATTCTCATAATTTATCCCGAGTAGGCACTCTGCCTCTCAACTCTTCTGGATAGTTTTAATCACAACACAGATACTATCGGTACACATTTCATACGCTTTTTTCAACAACAACACAACCATATCAACAACTTAAACCATTCACAGTCACAACAAGGCATATATGACAAATATCAACAAACCACAACTTGGCATAACTGGCAACATATTAATAATTACTTGTCCTCACCTTAGTCGATAAATTCCTCGGGAAATTTCGCCCGCGGGTTCCAAGTCCACGTTCACGTTCTCTTCACCTAGATGTATTAACATACAATCACATAAATGCACAACACAATGATATACATGTATTTATCTAATATGGTACCGTTATACCATAATTAGTATTTTGGATTATAGGTCCTTATGTATAAAATATTATTTGGAAATATTTTCCACGGTCCATAACATATTATTGTCTATTTCTGTAATTCATTTATAGTATGTCCTAACGTAATTATTATTTCTACCCAATTTATGTTCTTGATAATATATACTTCTGCAAGATTATTATTATTATTATTTTTGTATACCTCCAGAATATATTTATATTGTGCGTGTGTAATATACCGCATAATTACTTTTATGCTTCCAGAGTATGTATATATATATAGAATTACTATCATTATAATTGTTATAGTAATAATACCGTTAGTACTATTCTAGCCATATGTATAAGTATGTATGTAGACAAACTGGCCAACCCACAAACTCATAAGCAGGCCTATTAGGCTCAACCCAGTACAGGTCTTGGGCCAAACACTTTGGCCCACTTGACAAACCAAACGTGGGCCATCAGTCCAGCTCACAACCGGCGAGTCAACTCACCACGACTCAGCGGAACCGGACTGCAACGCAAGGAAGGAGGAGTTCGGAAGCGGCGCGACGCGAGGAGGAACGGCTCGGAACTGCTGTCGGCGAAGGCAGCGATGGAGGATCTTGAGCAGGGGCGAGGAGATGCGACTCGCTGCTCACCTCAGCTCGGCGTTGTCGTCGGGTGGAGGGGCGCGACGGAGAGAGAGAGTAGATGAGAAGGGGCTGCTGGTGGCGGCACGACCGCGTGCACAGGAGGAGGAGGCGATGGTGGTGCTGCGCGCGGTGGTGGCGGTCGGCGAGTGAGGCGGCAGTGGAGGAGTGAAGGAGAAGAAGAGAAGATGGGGGTGTGTGACGTCGTTTTGGGGGTGAAGAGGGGTTGTTTAATTTCTTCTTTCTCTTTTTTTTTTATGCAATATAATAGATGGAAACTGGTTGGTGCAAAAAATGGACGAGGTAATGAACAAGGTGGGAAGCAGTTTAATTAGGAGCTGATGATGTTTTTGCGTGGCTGTGTTGCAGGCCAAGTGAGTTTTTAAAGCCAGAAAAAGAGAAAGAAAACAAACAATTCTGGCAGACAAAGGAAGAAAAAGAAAAAAAGTTTGTCTGCCAATTATTGATGAATTATGGAGTGTGACTGTGTATATGCATGATTGAGTAGAAAAATCTGGTTCAATAAAAGACTTTTATGCCCTTCTAATTCCTCTTAGGTTCCACATTAACCCAGAGGCATAATTGTCTTTTCACGCTTTTACCAGTCCGGTAATTCCAACTTGTCCCGAAAATTCCTCAAAAATATCCGGGGTATGGAATGAGACTCGGAATTGGAATCCGATGCTCGGTTTACCATGAAATAATTACCAAAGGTTAATTCTTCATGGTAAATCACTATGCAAAAGAATTACGCTCGCGGTAAAACTTAAAATTTACTTGGGCAGTTACAGCCTTCCCACCTTAAGGAATTTCGTCCCCGAAATTAGATCCCGGTTCTTCAAAGAGATGCGGCTACTGCGTTCTCATGTGCTCTTTAACTTCCCATGTGGATTCGTTAGCTGAATGCTTACTCCACTTGACTTTCACCATGGGAATTGTGTGTTTCCTTAACTGTCGTACTTCTCGTGCAAGTATCTTTTCCGGTACTTCTGTATACGTCAGATCCTCTGCTACCACAACTTCTGCCGGTGTCACTATATGACTTAGATCTGATCGGTACCTCTTTAGCATCGAGACGTGGAACACGTTATGAATGCGTGATAACTCTTCAGGTAAAGCCAACCTGTATGCTAAGGGTCCGACCCTTTCCATGATCTCATAAGGTCCAATGTATCTGGGGCTTAACTTTCCTTTCTTCCCGAACCTGATTACGCCTTTCCATGGTGCAACTCTGAGGAAAACTTTTTCATCAACTTGATACTCCATCTCTCGTCGGTGTTTATCTGCATAACTCTTCTGTTCGTCCTATGTGGCTCTCATGCACTGTTTAACTGTCTGGATTTTTTCAACTGTTTGCTTAACCAAATCCGGACCAACGATCAATCGAAGTCCTTCTTCATCCCAGCAAACAGGACTTCTACACTTCCTTCCTTAGAGAGCTTCAAAGGGCGGCATACCAATACTAGAATGAAAACCATTATTGTATGCAAACTCCGCCAAGGGTAGGTACTTGTCCCAAATTCCACTAAAATTAAGTGCACAAGCTCTGAGCATATCTTCTAGAGTCTGGATAGTCCTTTCGGACTGTCCATCTGTCTGTGGATGGAAGGTAGTACTGAAGCTCAACTTAGTACCGAGTGCTTCTTGTAGACTCTTCCAAAATCGAGAGGTAAACCTCGGATCTCGATCAGACACTATAGACTTGGGTATACCATGCAGTCTCACAATCTCAGCAACATATTTTCTCGCCAATGTGTCCATGGTATCAGTTTGGCGGATAGAAAGAAAATGTGCAGTCTTGGTCAAACGGTCGATAATGACCCAAACGGCATCATGCTTCCTTTGAGTCAATGGTAACCCTATCACGAAGTCCATCGTGATCATCTCCCACTTCCATTCTAGTATTGTGAGAGATCTCATCTTTCCAGCTGGTGCTTGGTGCTCTGCTTTCACTTGTTGATAGGTGATGCATTTCGCGATGTATTCTGCCACATCCTTCTTCATACGAGGCCACCAATAATGGCCCCTCAGATTATGATACTTCTTGGTACTTCCTGGATGCATGGCATATGGGGTCATATGTCCTTCTTCCAGAATCTGGCTACGCAGCTCTCCGACTTTGGGTACACAAAGCCGTTTCCCAATCATCAACGCTCCATCTTCTGCTATGCGGAACTTATCTTCTTTTCCACTACGTACTCCTTCTTTTAGCTTGACAAGGTCTGAATCTCCATCTTGTAATTCCACAATCCACCCTCTTAGGTTGGACTTGACATTCATGTGTGCTATCAAAGCTCCTGTATCATCAACTGTCAGGTCAGCTCCCAACTTCCTTAACTCGATGAGTGCGGACATTAAGTAAGTAGTGGAGGCTTCATCTGGTTGTCTCTGACTCAAGGCATCTACTACTACATTAGCCTTTCCAGAGTGGTACTCGATAGTACAATCGTAATCATTCAATAGCTCAACCCAACGTCTCGGTCGTAAGTTGAGCTCTTTCTGAGTCATGATGTACTTAAGACTTTTGTGGTCGGTGAAGATCCGGCACTTCTCTCCAAACAGGTAGTGTCTCCAAATCTTCAATGCCAGAATCACAGTTGCCATCTCCAGATCATGTGTCGGGTAATTCTTTTCATGAGGCCTTAATTGCCTAGAAGCATATGCAATTACCCGGCCTTCTTGCATAAGCACGGCTCCTAACCCATGACCAAAGGCATCACAGAACAATACATACTCTACTCCTGGCTTGGGTACTGCTAACACTGGTGTTGTGGTTAGCTTCTTTTTCAACTCCTCAAAGCTTTTTTGACATTCTGGACTCCAGGTGAAGGGTTGTTCTTTCCTTAACAGCTTCGTCATGGGACTGGCTATCAAAGAAAATCCTTCGATGAACCTCCGATAGTATCCTGCAAGGCCAAGATAACTTCTGACTTCGGATACATTCTTAGGAGGCTCTCACTCCAGAATAGCTTTAACTTCGGCAGGATCTACTTTAATCCCATCTCCTCCTACTACATGTCTGAGGAAGGAAACTTCTCTAAGACAAAATTCACACTTGTTGAACTTGGCATACAGTTCCTTCTCCCGTAGCCTTTGAAGAACTATCCTCAGGTGCTCCTCATGTTCTTTCTTGTCCTTCGAGTATATAAGAATGTCATCGATGAAAACCACAACAAACTTGTCAAGGAATTCCTTCAAGACCAAGTGCATCAAGCACATGAATACTGCCGGTGCATTGGTTAACCCGAAGGGTACCACTGTGAACTTGAAGTGGCCATATCGAATGCAGTCTTTGGTATGTCCTTCTCCGCAATCTTGATCTGATGGTAACTCGATCGAAAATCGTTCTTCGAAAACACCGTAGCTCCCTGTAACTGGTCGAAGAGGTCATCGATCCTAGGCAACGGATACTTGTTCTTTATTGTCACCTTGTTCAGTTGTCGATAATCCACACAAATCTGCATACTACCATCTTTCTTCTTTACGAACAACACTGGTGCACCACATGGTGAGGTACTGGGTCTAATGAAACTCTTCTCAAGAAGATCATCCAACTGTTTCTTCAGCTCCTGTAGTTCCGTTGGTGCCATCCGATAAGGTGCCATAGAGATGGGGGTAACTCCAGGTACTAGGTCGATAGTGTACTCCACCTCTCTGTCAGGAGGCAATCCCGGTAGATCTTCTGGAAACACATCGGGGAACTCCTTTACTACTAGTATGTCTTCGGGAGTCGGATCTCGAGTTTCTTCTCCTGAGACATGGGTCAACAAGGCATTCGGACCATTCTGCTTCATTCCAAAATCTTGAGTAGCAGGGATACTGCATGAGGTCGTTGCTCCCCTTATACCGGTCAAGATAATCGGTCGATCTCCGGTGGATGTCAGCGTCACTTGCTTAGCTCGGCAATCCACCATTGCTCGATACTTTGACAACCAATCCATGCTTAAGATTATATCAAAACCTCCCATATTCATCACAATAAGTTGGGCAGGAAAGGTTTCTTTGCTGTATACTAGAGGTACGTCCTTACACACACGGTCCAACCTTACTATAATACCTGTTGGTAATCTAACCCTCATCGGGTGTTCTAGCTTCTCATTCACACAGTTATGTTGCATGGCATAGTTCTGAGCTATGAAAGAATGTGTAGCTCCAGGATCTACTAAAGTATGTGCAACATTATCATAAACTATAAAGGTACCTGTAATCACTTGGGCAGCATCAGGATCTTCTTCTGCAGTGATTACGAAGGCTCTGGGGACCGCTACACTCTTATTGGCAGCAGATTGTGTACGCGTGGTAGAGTTTCCTCCTCCACGGCCTTGTCCGGAACCTCTAGGTCCACTCGATGCACTTGCTACCGAGGCTGGAACGGTTTGTGTTGGGGTTGGATTCCCGGCCCTTCCAAGCTTCGGGCATACAAAACAGTAGTGCCCCAACTCGATGCATTCAAAACATCTAATCGTGGACAACAGAGCTCTAGAACGATTATCACTAGAGGTGGTTTTGTTGGTTCCGGTCCATCCTCCGGTGGAAGCTCTGCTGGTTGTTGTACCATCCACGTCCATATGATGCTGACGAGTTCTGGCCTCGTCTGACTACTGGTGCACTGGTCGTAGTCACAAAGGTCCTCTTGTTCTGGTTCATAGAAACCGTTGTGGCTGCCCTCTTCCGGGCTTCTCGACGAACTGCCTCTTGGTCTAGCCAGGTTCCTTCGGCCTTCTGGGCATCTTTTACCATAACCTGGTATCCGGAATACTCCTTACACCCCATGATTGCTCTGATGTCGGGATGTAGTCCTCTCCAGAAATGCTGACATTTGGCTTCTATAGTAGCCACAAGATTTCCCGCGTACATGGACAGACGGTTAAACTTTTCCTCATATTCTGTCACGGTCATGTTGTTCTGTCGTAGCTCTAGGAACTCATACTACATGTGCTCTCGGAACTGGTCAGTGATGTACTTATCCCTGAACATCTCCGTGAATTCTGCCCATGGCATCATTACAGGCTTTGGCATGTCCCGTGTGACGGATTCCCACAAGTCGCTAGCTGTCTCCCTAAAGAGAGATGCGGCATAGTTCACCTAATGGTCATCTGTGCATCTCAGTTTGTACATAACCCTGGTGGTCTGGTGCAACCATTCATCTGCAACACGAGTATCTGTTGCTCCCGAGAAGTTTTCAGCTCCAAGTTTGGTTAGTTTGGTGTAGACCAGATCATCGATCGGTCCTTCGTTGCGGACGGTTTGGTTTTAGAGAATTTGCATCATCATATGCATCATCTCTATATGTAGCACAGGTGGCATCCCCTGTGCTCCACCATATGCTGGTTGCCCAACTCCAGCTTGAGGTGGTTGGTCAATCGACACTTGGTCTCCATCCAAGTGCATCTGTTCAGCAGGCTGGAGTCCCTCAACCGGATCCATGTTGCGATAACTATATGAAGATGCATGTAATATGTTAATCATGTGGAGCGAGCTATGCACAGAAAACAAGCACAACAATCATCAAAAGACCTACTGCCCGCTCCGCTACCAAAATAAAACAACCTGACCCGTATTTACCATTATTCACAGTAAACACGTGGCCATCTTATTATTACTGGAATAACAACATCCAAGTCATACAATAAAGTCAAACCAAAGCATAGCTTAATATAGCAAACCACACACATCACCCGAGCACAGAGACAATTATTATAAAAGCAGTCTCAACAACAACCAACAACAGAAACAGAGTGACACACAATAGCAGTGGAAGACTTGAAAATAACAACAACACACCACAAATGAAAGATGCAGCGGAGTATGGATCCGGGTCTGGCAGAGGGTACGCCGCAACTTGCCTGGCACGTTTCTGTACTAAAAGCAAATTAATCTACGTGAGCGAGTCACATAGGCGAGGGGTGAGTCCGAAGTGCTCACCGGGTAAAATCCACAAGAAATGATTAATATACAAGTTATCAAGAACAATTAATACATCACAGAGGTATATTAACAACCGAATCTACGCTCACCGGTTATCTTTCTTAACATCTAGCTTGTTAGACTTAACTAAATTTTATTAGCAGGGCCCCTATCACAAATTAAATGTTGGCCGTGCTTGGTAGCCAGGTTAGCTAATCCCAGGGTACTTCCCGTTAAACCATAACATCACAAATCACAAAGTATCACAATAACCGAGTCCCGCAGTCCTCGGCCGGGAGTCCCGCAGTCCTCCCTTTCATAACATAAATCATAATACAATTCTCAAGAAGACTACCATCTGGCCGTACCAACACTTAACTGTGACTATCTAACTGTCTAGGTGATACCATTACTATTATTATTCACTGTCATTTAAATTCTCATAATTTATTCCGAGTAGGCACTCTGCCTCTCAACTCGTCTAGATAGTTTTAATCACAACACAGATACTATTGGTACACATCTCATATGCACTTTTCAACAATAACACAACCATATCAACAACTCAAACCATTCACAGCCACAACAAGGCATATACGACAAATATCAACAAACCACAACTTGGCATAACTGGCAGCATATTAATAATTACTTGTCCTCACCTTAGTCGATAAATTCCTCGGGAATTTCGCCCGCGGGTTCTAAGTCCACGTTCACATTCTCTTCGCCTAGATGTATTAACATACAATCACATAAATGCACAATAAAATGATATGCATGTATTTATCTAATATGGTATCGTTATACCATAATTAGTATTTTTTATTATAGGTCCTTATGTATAAAATATTATTTGGAAATATTTTCCACGGTCCATAACATATTATTGTCTATTTCCGTAATTCATTTATAGTATGTCCTAACCTAATTATTATTTTTACCCAATTTATGTTCTTGATAATATATACTTCTGGAAGATTATTATTATTATTATTTTTTTTATACCTCTAGAATATATTTATATTGTGCGTGTGTAATAATATATTGTACCGCATGATTATTTTTATGCTTCCAGAGTATGTATATATATATATATATATATATATATATATAGAATTACTATCATTATAATTGTTATAATAATAATACCGTTAATACTATTATAGCCATATGTATAAGTATGTATGTAGACAAACTCGCCAGCCCACAAACTCATGAGCAGGCCTATTAGGCTCAACCCAGTACAGGTCCTGGGCCAAGCACTTCGGCCCACTTGACAAACCAAACGCGGGCCATCAGTCCAGCTCGCAACCGGCGAGTCAACTCACCACGACTCGGCGGAAGTGGACTGCAACGCAAGGAAGGAGGAGTTCGGAAGCGGCGCGACGCGAGGAGGAATGGCCCGGAACTGCTGTCGGCGAAGGCGACGATGGAGGATCTTGAGCAGGAGCGAGGAGACGCGACTCGCTGCTCACCTAGGCTCGGCGTTGTCATCGGGTGGAGGGGCGCAACGGAGAGAAAGTAGATGAGAAGGGGCTGCTGGTGGCGGCGCGACCGTGCACAGGAGGAGGAGGTGATGGTGGTGCTGCGTGCGGTGGTGGCGGTCGGCGGGTGAGGCGGCAGTGGAGGAGTGAAGGAGAAGAAGAGAAGATGGGGGTGTGTGACGTCGTTTTGGGGGTGAAGAGGGGTTGCTTAATTTCTTCTTTCTCTTTTTTTTTATGCAATATAATAAATGGAAACTGGTTGGTGCAGAAAATGGATGAGGTAATGAACAAGGTGGGAAGCAGTTTAACTGGGAGCTGATGATGTTTTTGCGTGGTTGTGTTGCAGGTCAAGTGAGTTTTTAAAGCCATAAAAAGAGAAAGAAAACAAACAATTCTGGCAGACAAAGGAAGAAAGAAGAAATAAAGTTTGTCTGTCAATTATTAATGAATTATGGAGTGTGACTATGTACTTGCATGATTGAGCAGAAAAATCTGGTTCAATAAAAGACTTTTATGCCCTTCCAGTTCCTCTTGGGTTCCACATTAACCTAGGGGCATAATCGTCTTTTCACACTTTTACCAGTCCGGTAATTCCAACTTGTCCCGGAAATTCCGCAAAAATAACTGGGGTATGGAATGAGACTCGGAATTGGAATCCGATGCTCGGTTTACCATGAAATAATTACCAAAGATTAATTCTTCACAGTAAATCACTATGCAAAAGAATTACGGTCACGGTAAAACGTAAAATTTACGTTGGCCGTTACATGATACGTCTCCCATGAAATATTAATATTTCAAATTTTGCTAGCTAATAAAGTTTAAAATATTTTTTATAATGTCTTGATTAAACCGATGTATGCCAGTGTTGCAGTTAGTCTTCAAAGCATATATGAAACCAATCGTCCACACTTGACATCGTCCTTATAGAACTCTGCATAGGACCTAAATTAACAAGGCATAAAGATTATGCTAGGGTGACAGCATAAGCAATTCGTTGAGTCAATTGATTAAAGCAGTAATGTTAAACAAACATACAAATTAGCCATCTAATAGTTGCTGTTATTGTTGTGACAAGAATATGATTTATGACCCCAATAGAGAACTCTTCTACTGTTTCTGTCTGGTGCTTTAGAATTTGTATTAGATATTTTTACTACACTCACCAACATGAGATTCAATGAGTGCTCAAAAGGACACCATAAAATTATTTTTCATCAACAGTAAAATCATCTTCCTTTGAGTATATCAATGTTTGGACCACAAAAGTCATAATAAAATCAATATGAGGATAATTGCAATAAGAAAGCAACAATATTGCTATAAGATCTTAAAGCTATGAACAAATCATCCTTTCTTGTTTGCATCCACAAGTTTTGCTTCCCTCAAAGTTGCTGCATATATAAGACCTGAATTAATCAAGGAACAGGATTGTATAGTGGCAAAGCTGTTGCTTATTTCCTATCAATTACTAGACAGAATCATGGGTGCAAACTGCAAATTAAGGTTGCTTATGCAAATATGTTGGCTAAACAAAACCACATCAATTAACTCTCTTTTTGTGGTGCTAATTTAATTGATCAAAACCTCTACCACTGTGAGTAGTTTGGTCAGTTTTTATAAAATATTGTTGGAGAACTTAATACAAAAGGGAAATCCATATGAATGAAAAGTTTGATTTGATTCTTAAGAAAAAAAAAAAAAGGGACACCTATGTTACTTGTCGTGCTAAACCAAGCATTGGCGTTATTATAAGCCTAATCACTTTAGTTTCTGGTATAATCCTGCTTCCTTCCTGAAAATGTCATTTTTATTTGACATAAACCCATGCATTTAATCCACAAAGTTATCTCGTTGTCAACAGGTGAAGTTGTGTCTGGTGGAGGGGTATGTAATAATACAAGTGTTAGTCTAAACTTACAATATCTTCTGCTTGAGATGTCAAAGCATAAATTCTTTTCTAAACCCATCTAGAATTCAGGGTACAGCTCATAAGATAAGGAGTATGATCTTCATTAATGACTAGTCAATCCTTTATTTTTTGTTCTCTTCAAGATAGCGACCGAATTTGATCTACACGTTATGGCTTGTCTAAAGTTTCTACATTTGCTATGCAGCCGACATTTTACCTCTTGAACGTGGAAATGGCATCTCTAGAGCATCCAAATGGAATCGGAGCAAATGTCAAGGTTTAATTTGTTGGCAATCTTTTTGGAGCTTTTTTTTATGCTAAATCTTTTTGGAGCTCATTGACAAGAATGGCTAAAATTTTAGGATAATGTATGCAATCATCAATGCCAGGTAAATAATTTTGTTGAGATTGACCGGAATTTGATCTGTTGTGACGCACCTTGCTATGGTGGGTGAGTCTACATATAAGAACTCGAATTTTAGACATGCTTAAACAGAACCGAATAGCTTACAGATGGAGTCGGATTGTACTACAATAGTTATCCTTGCACTAATTTGCTCGTTCATCCACATATTTTGCCTCCGCAAAGTTACTGGAAAAATTGATTCTGGTGGTTAGGAAACACCAAAGATCCTGCAAGTCAAATATCCAAGAAGCGATATGGATTACAAGTTGAGCAGCTTCCACATAACCATAACCTTTTAGTTTCAGATCAACCAAGTCAACAACGAAAGATAGACCAGTATTAACCTAAGGAAATGATGTCTTAAGTAGAAATTCTGAATCTACCTAACCTAAGGAAGTAATAAGTCCTTAGAATAATCATATAAATCCTTCAATCTCATGTGAGCCTGCGCTATTCTGCTACAACCTAAGATAAGAATATCAGATATAACCTTTCCATAATTTAATTGATTCTTCACAGTTTTGGTCAAACTAAGTTGCCACTTTCCAGTTCTTTTGACTTGATCTCCAGTTTCAAACCATTATAATTAAGCGGTGGATATTCATTCGTCACTTAATACATCATCACACACACCATAACAGATCTATAAATTCAAACCTTGACAGAGCTTTTCTCACAGAACAAACAAAGAAGCAGAACGAAGATAGACATATCTGCAAAAACAAAACATTAACATGAAAACACTTTTTCTCTCCATCCTCATCTTCACACTTCTTCCCCTTTCCTTCTCTGAACTATGCAACCCCAGTGACAAGAAGGTTCTCCTACAAATCAAGCAAGACTTTGGCAATCCTTACCTCTTAGCTTCATGGAAATCAGACACAGACTGCTGCACTGACTGGTACCAGGTGGAGTGCGACTCTACCACCAACCGCATCATTTCCCTCACCATCTTCTCCGGTAACCTCTCAGGTCAAATTCCTGCTGCAGTAGGCGACTTACCCTACCTCAAGACACTTGAGTTCCACAAACTAACCGATGTTACTGGTCCCATACAACCAGCCATTGCCAAGCTCACGCAACTCACATTCCTCAGGCTTAGCTGGTTAAACCTGACAGGTTCTGTCCCTGATTTCCTAAGCAAGCTCAAGAACCTCACTTTCCTGGATCTTTCTTTCAACAGCTTATCCGGGTCAATACCCAGCTCCCTTTCTTTGCTGCAGAATCTTGATGCTCTTCATCTGGACAGGAACAAGCTGACAGGCCCCATTCCTGAATCTTTTGGTACGTTTAAAGGCAAAGTGCCATGGCTCTACCTTGCTCATAATCAACTTTCTGGGAAAATCCCTGCCTCATTAGGCAACCTAGACTTCGAACACATCGAACTCTTTCGCAACAAACTCGAAGGCGATGCTTCCTTCTTGTTTGGAAAGAACAAGACCACTCAGTACATTGATCTGTCTAGGAACTTGTTGGAGTTCAATTTGTCGAATGTGGTCTTTCCAACCAGCTTGACTTACCTTGACATTAACCACAACAAGATTTTTGGTAGCCTTCCAGCGGAGTTGACTCAGTTGAACTTGCAGTTCTTGAATGTGAGTTATAACAGGCTTTGTGGACAGATACCAGTGGGTGGAAAGCTGCAGAGCTTCGATTACTCCACATACTTCCATAACAAGTGCCTGTGTGGTGCTCCTCTCGAAAGCTGCAAATGAGGCAGCAGATCGGAGTCCAATCAAGTAGTGTGTTCGATGTTTTAAGTTCCCGAGTTTTTGGATTGTGAAGGTATAGTTATGCAGTAATAATAGTAATAAGATTTGTGCTTAGAAGTTTGCTTATAGCTGAAGCAGTAGTGGGACGTATTATATGTGTGGTAATGGATGTTGGTTATTCTTGTATTAATTTGTATACTTCACCATTCAAATAATGTGACTTATTATAGAAAGGAAGTGGTATATTGCTACTGGCGATTCATAATTCAATGTCCGGAAAGATTGCGTAGCCCAAAAATATGCAGAGAAGTTACAATAACTTTGGTGACAACACCAAAAATATGCCTACAGAGATAGATATCCTTATAGACAGACATATCAATCATTTATTTCACTGAAACGTAACATGACACCACATGATACAACAACTCTCAACTTTATTAGTGAAAAGCATAATAAAAATGCATGACATAATTATTTGTTTTGGATACAATTTGGAAATGAAAACTTATAAAATGGTGGAAATAAAGCAAACCCTGCTTCTAACCTTGTCTAACAAAGCTGAGATATTCATCATTGATCCAACCAAACTTTTCCAGGAACGGGTTGACCATGGATTTTGGAGGATAACGGTCTATGCAATCTTTCCAAACATTAGCATCCTCCAAGTCCCTCACCACCTCCCACACACAGCTATTGCACTTCAAACCTGCTCCAAGGCCGATCATCAATATCCTGTCACCTTTCTTGAGCCTCTTCTTAGCCTCCATGTAGCCCAAAACATACCATAGACTAGCTACCGATGTGTTCCCGACCGGTGAAGTATCATCCTTGAAGGCTCAAGATCACTATCACTGAGGCTTAAACTCTCTCCAACCTTATCAATGACTGCTGTTCCAACTGAAGGTATGCAGAAGTGCTCAATTCCATCCTTGAGATCCAGTCCCCCTTTTCCAAGACTTGGGGATTTGTTTTTTTTCTTGAGAAATGAGCATGTAGCGGAGCATTGTCCAAAGTGGTAATACTTTAGGTACTAACACTCGCAGATTCTCGCTCAAAGCCTCGGCCACAGCCTTTGTCAGGTTTTTTGTGAGGAGGACACCTGCATAACCAAGATCATCTTCCTGTCGGATGCTGCACCCGTATGCTTGATCACTTGCTCCAGTATGGGTTCGCTCAAGATACTTCAGTTTCAAGATGGCTCCATTCTTGAGAGACTTCTTGTTTGTCAAGAGCATGGAACAGCCTCCAGAGCGGAACAAGCAGTTGGCGAGAATCATTGATCTCGTCTTTCCGCAATACAAATTTGAGCCCATAGCTTCTGTGCTTACAACTACAGCCAATGCATCTTTGCATGACTTGAACACCTGCCTTACAAGATCAATGGATACTACACCTGCACTACATCCCATCCCAGAGAGGTTGAAGCTTTTGATGTCCTCCCTCATATTGTAGCGGCTCACCACTCTGGAAGTCAAAGAAGGAGCAGGAGAGAACAAAGAAACATTGATAACAAGTATGTCAATTTCTGATGGAGAGATTCCTGTCCTGGCAAAGAGATTGTGAAGTGTGTCAAATATGATATCGTCCATTTCTGTCATAGCATCCTGAAGTTTCTTCCCAAAAAGCCAGCCCCGGGCCGGGGTTAGTATAGAATGAAGGGGACGACCCTAACTAATGTTGTGTTGGCTTTGCCAACTTCTTGGGTTGCGAACGAAGAAAGAGCGGACGTGGGAACTCGGGTCGGGGCGCAGCCTAACTAAGGGAGCCATTCCATTTAGGGCGAGACAGAATGGGCGGGCACGAGCGGTCTGGTGTCCGAGCCAATTGGTCAGACGACGACTACTTCACTTTTTTTTTAGTATTAGCCGCCTATCCCGGAATTCAATAGGATGGAATAGAAAGAACGCGAAGCGCTAGCGCTATAGGATTGGTTTTTTGAAAAAAGAAGCTTGTGAAGAAGCAAGCTTATCCCCGCCCCGACCGGCAGCTGCTGGGTCTCCCCATCTCTCCTACCTGGAGCCAGGTCTTTCCTTTTTATTTAGAGTATAGATTTTTTAGTATATATAACGTAAGCACAGGTTTTTTAATTAATGGGCTAGCGGAACTAAGAAGGCTGGATTTTTCTGTAAATTGAAGCTTATCTTTCTCTTTCTAGGTCGCATTCGATCTAGAGAAAAGCTATTCTTCTTAGCAGTTGAACAGGAGCAAGAACAGCTACCGATTCTACCTAATCCACTGCTGATCACGAATTGACTCAAGCACCAAAACCTATTGTTCTTCCGACAACCGATGAAATGGCTGCCTGCTTCTTCTCTGCCTCCTCTCGGTTGAACTCGGCCCGGCCTGGAAGTTCTTTCCTTTTGTTTCAATAGCAGCTGGTATCTGGTTCCATGTTCTCTAGATTGCTAATCAGTAGTCTGCCTTCTAGGGCAAATTTCCACTCTTAAGCAAAGCACACACTAACAAGACAAAACGCATGTCCCTCCAGTAGGAAATTCGGATAGCTTCCTTCAACTCGAAGGATTTGATCCTGGAAGTATCCCTACTTATATCTCTAATCTCAAAACCCTGGCTTTCTGTCTGGTGGGCGCAGTAGCGGAGTTCGCCCTTCTTAATCTAGCATTTCAACTCTTCTTTCTATGTCTAAAATGGGACCAGACCGACAGCCCACCACTGGAACTAGCTTTGCTCTCGCTCGGCTCACTCCCATCTGTCTTCTTCCAACCATAGTGAACTGATCCTTCATTTCAGGCTTTCCCCGATGCACTACACAGACGAGAGCAACTCCGGATTGAATAGTCAATGTCTTTTGTAATTTAATTATTCAAGCCCTTTCTTTTCTTCCAAAATAGAGAAAACCTCGTACCCCGATCTAGGCTTCCAAACAACTATTCCCGGATACACATATCGTAACGAATGGCAGAAAGAGAAGGCGAAAGGGCTCGCCTTTGGCCTGATTTGCCCAATCCGATTTACGAAATGGAGACATCATGAGTAAATAAGCCTCATTTTAATATTTTGTAAGGTTCAATGATTCACGTGAAATCGAATTTTGATCTTTTAGTAGTGCTTTCAGAGGTTGGGATTAACAGCCATATTTTTTAAATTGTCTTGCGTGAGCTCGTCAGTATATTAGTTATGATGTAAGCATTAGGCCAATTAGAATGTGCTATAGCCGAAGCGACTGTAAATGAAAGTCTACTAACCATGTCTATTGGGAATGGTGGATACTCGCTTTAAGCACTTAAAAACCTAACTTCTTAAAGGCCTTCCTCACTACAAAATGACTAAAGTTGGCATATAAATACAAAAGTCAAAAGTTCCAGAAATGCCATTTCATTAGGGTTTTATTATAGCCGAAATTAACTATGAATATCTAATAAGAATCCCCCTTGAGTCTTTCTAATAAATATAAGCAGATATAGTTAACCGAAGGAGTTGAGGAATTCTTGCTTTAATCCGTCCCGCCGTTCCTGACTTAGTAAGTCATATAGTAAGGGACTACTGTTTATCTTCTATGTTTTATGAGTGAAAGAACGAGCTCTATGAGTATTTATATTTTAGCCGATTGCCTTTTTTTTTTACTGTTATAGTCTCTCGTTTGGACTCTTCTCACGAATTGGATTTGAACCAAGGGCGACTCTCCTTTTAGTCGATCGTGAGTGGGTTTGTCGTCCTCCTCATTATAGTCCTCCTAAAGTCAAGAGCATCTCGTCGAAAGATATTCTGTCTTTTAACCTGAGTAGTCCTATGCATAGTAAGTACTATAGCTCCAATCATGGCTACTAATAAAATAAGACTAGGAACCAAAAACCAGACGAAATAGTAGTCTAACATTGGGAACTTCGCTCACTCCCTCAAACACTTGAGACTGAGGCGCATTCGAAAGAATACATCTATGACTAGAGAATTAGGTATAGGAAGAATAGATCTACGCTTCGAGCTGCTTTAGAGCTAAAGTAGTCTTTCCTCGTCAGCAGTCACGAGACTGTCTCTCTTCTATTAAAGAATTTATGGCACCTTTCTTTCACCGAAGGTGCTTGATAACCAGGCAGGAATATGAACCTTTTCCATATCCAATTATGCTCAAAGCGACCTTAGCCCAAAAGGCTTTACCATCCGCTACTAAGATGAGTTTAGCAGGACGTAAAGAATGAAAATGATAGGACTCGGTGAATACCGATCCGATAGATATCTCTCTTCTTATTTATAGGAAAGTCCGCTCAGTGGTAGCATGAAAGCGGATAACCAAGGTAGGGTAGGTCTTAGTCTCTCCGGGTATGAGCTCTCAAATCATTGAATTTCATCTGGAGTGCTCCCTTTCTCAGTGAAGGATGACTTTTTTCCATCCACTTCCGATCGTCTACATCTGGTACCTCGGAGCCTGCGGTATAGAACGGATCTGAATCAATATAGAAACCTCTCCCTCCCGCCGTGGAACTGTTTCCGGTTTTCAATCGAGGTATCTTGTAGTTTTCTTGGGTCTTGCCGCCCCACCCTTTTTTGTTTGACCCATAAGTTTCATTCTTTTTTTCTTCTAAATGCTTTCCAAGCCCAAAACAAAACAAAAAGAGCGAATTCGAAATCTAGAGAATAGAAATTTTTTTTATCCCCCCGTAAACTAGACCCGGGGAGTATGAGTCTATCGTTCGAAATCATTTGGATCAGGCAATCCACGTTGACCACCTGCGGGAGATTCTGGATATGGAATTTTTTCAAGTTCTTAAAATAGAAAAAAAGATTCTAAATTCCACTAAGCTCTGGCCCTCAATTGTCACTTCGAAAAGGTTTGTAGATCTTACTTGTTAAAGTAAGGAAAACTTTTTCTTTATTTATTTGGGCGATAGTTCCTTCTTCAGCGAGCTTGGGATTGGCTATTGCGGTTCCTCCATGCCTTCGAGGTGATATTTCTTTTGAACTAAAGTAACCCGCTATTGTTTCCGGACGTACTCAAGTGACTCAAGATTTCTAGTTTGGAATTGCCGTGGTGCCGGCAATACTAATCTTCAGTCAACAGCTAAAGATTTGGTGAAAACCAATAAAGTGAGTTTACTAGTGTTGGTAGAAACACGAGGATCAGTCACACCTGGAACTAAGGCCGAATCGTGACCTGACCGGCAACCTCCTCTAAGGAACTCGATTGGGACTTCCCAGCAGCTTTGGCTTTCTTCTTTGTAGCAGCCACCTTCAACGGAGGCTGCTACAAAGGCTAGCTCCAATTCCGTCTATGCTGGCCTAGTTGGAACGATTTCTTTCTCTGCCTACTTTGAACCTACTTCGGCTGAAACTGGCCTACCTGTAGAGTGACCCTTGCCCGATTGTTTGTGTAATTTTATTCACAGGGTAGGTCTTTCAGACAAGGAACTCAAACCAGAAGAGGAATGAAAAGGAAGCTAATAATATCAAAGTTACCCGGCAAAAGGCCAAACCAGCGCTTACTGCAGACTCTGACTTCTTTCTTTGAACCTACTATAGCTCACCTACCCGTATGCCGTCTTGTTTATCTTTCTAAAATTCCTTCGCTTCAAGCTAACTTGAGCTAGGGCATGGTCGGGTTACAGAGATTGAGGAAGTGGGGATATGAGACCAGTAAGAGCGGATTCGTCCTGCTCTCATTCTTTCTTTCCATTTATCGACCGAGAAATATTAATAGAGAATGTTTGAAGGACCCACTCCGCGGTAACTATTACAAAAGTTAGACAGACTAGGAATATTCTTCGCATCTCGAAAGAAATGATTTAAAAATAAAATATCCTCTTATCTTGAAGAATGAATTGTAAATATCCATTCCCTTCGCCCGGCCCGGAAATATAACCCTGCCTCTTTCCCTCCCTCAAAAGGCGACCAGCTTTCAATACTAGTTGTTATGTTACGCTACCATTTTTCCAATATCATTGAATAGCATGGCCCGGGGCTAAGGTAACTCAAGTGGGAGAGCCGTGTTATGGGTGACCTTATTGCACGGTTCAGAGAGCACTTGTGTATGTGATGCAAGTGAACGTGTACGAAAAAGCTGTATCTAGGGTGAGTTCTTCGTTCCGTCGTCGACCCTATCTATGTTTCTAGATGGCCCAAGAACACGCTTATTCTTCAGCCGTAGAGAAACTTTTGAATTGTGAGGTACCATTACGAGCTCAATATATACGAGTTTTATTCCGTGAAATAACTCGAATTTCAAATCATTCACTTGCTTTAACTACTCATGCTATGGATGTGGGAGCATCAACTCCATTCCTGTGGGCTTTTGAGGAGCGGGAGAAATTGTTGGAATTCTATGAAAGTGTCTCGGGAGCCGGGATGCATGCCAGTTTCATACGACCAGGTGGAGTAGCACAAGATCTGCCTCTCGGCTTATGTCGAGATATTGATTCCTTCACACAACAATTTGCTTCTCGTATCGACGAATTAGAAGAGATGTCAACCGGCAACCGTATCTGGAAACAACGATTAGTGGATATTGGTACTGTCACTGCACAGCAAGCAAAGGATTGGGGATTTAGTGGTGTAATGTTAAGAGGTCGTGCGACATGAAGACATTGATAGTAATATGGGGGAAGTTCCCATCAGGCAACAACGGTTCTGCCTGATCCTACTTAAGCATGCATATTATGTCCGTGAAGACTTGGTGTGAAGCCTTGGAACTGACGTTAGAAGAGTAAAAGGCTCGGGGCTAGGGTGAGCTGAGGGGGGACAACGTAAGTGAGCGAATGTGTGTAAGCCCAGTCAAACATGACTGTTCTAGGCGGGGCGGGCCTGTTAGAACTCATGCCTCCTTGTTTCATTTCAGGGTTTTGATAATGACAAACCTTGGCTCAATTGATGACATCCTTGAAGCAAAAAGAAATCAAGCAAAGATCAAGTACTCAACCCAAGTGATCAAGAATTCAAGTAAAGTTGATCAAAGAGTTGAAGTGCAATAAGAGCAAGAGAAGTTAGGACCCCTTTGCACAAGGTTTTGATAATTGACAAACCAATTCAAGATCATGACAAAGAAGAAGCAAAAAGAAATGAAGTCAAACCAATCCCCAGGCATATAAACCATTCAAGAGCAAAGGATCAAAATGAATGAGTACAAGAATTGAAGAGCCAAGAAAGAAGAGTTAGATCCACAAATTGTACAAGGTATAACACTCAACTCTTCTAGGACATTGGCTCAAAATAAGATAAATTTTGATCATGCATAACATAACATATTTCCAAGCATTAAAAATGTTTTTCGAGCCATGAACATCGATGTTGTAGATTTAAACATCGATGTTGTGGATTTAAACATCGATGTTGGAATCCCAAACATCGATGTTCTAATGACCGTTGTTTTTAAAATTAGGCATAACATCGATGTTCTAAAAGATAACATCGATGTTTCTTTCCAGTCACTTTAAAAGGATTTTTGCCGAGCCAAAATAACATCGATGTTATGTTATAAACATCGATGTTCTTGATTCCAAGCATTTTTACAAAAATTGGCAGAAGCGGAAAAACATCGATGTTGGACTACAAAACATCGATGTTCTTGTGACCGTTGGTCAAAACATCGATGTTTACAATCCAACATCGATGTTCATGAAAACTGTCTTTGAAACATAATTTTGCCGAAGCCAAAAAACATCGATGTTGGCCAATTAAACATCGATGTTTCACAAAACATCGATGTTTCGTTTTCCAACATCGATGTTCTGGCATAGACCCTTTTTCATCATATTTTTGCGAAGCCAAAAAAAACATCGATGTTTAATTTAAGAACATCGATGTTGAGTATTACAACATCGATGTTCTAAAATGCAACATCGATGTTCTACTAGCCGTTGGAACAATTATTTAAAAATGTTGGCTAAAACATCGATGTTCAGATGCAAAACATCGATGTTTTGCCGTTGTAGCAGACAACTTTTCAGCACCCACTATGTTTTGTTTAAGGCTGTTTTTGGGTGGATTTAAAACGGCTCTATAACTTTTCAAAGCTATAAATTGAGCATTTTTAGCTGTGTTTCAGAACTAATCAACTCTCTACATTCATGCTATTCATTCATACATACATTACAAATCCTAATTGAGCCAATATCCTTTGAGGATTGAGAGTTGCCTTTTAGAGCTTCATTTGTACACTAATACCTGCTCTTTGAGAGAGTCTTTTATTCTGAGTGATTGTACTTACACACCTTAAGGGAGGTTAGTTCCCTTGGTTGATTCACAAGAAGAGGTGTATATCTTCTTGTGTGAAAAGTCTTGAAGTGAGGTATCTTCAAGCAAGAGAGCTGAAGTTCATGTGACTTGAACTTTCAGGTTTAGGATTCTTGTGACTAGAATTCCTAGGTTGTAACGGTTTGTTAAGCACCCGTAAGCTTAACATAGATAGTGAAATCTTCAAGTGAGACTTGAAGGGCTGGATTAGCCACACTAGTAGAGTGTGTGTGAACCAGGATAAATTGCTTGTCCTTCATTCTTTCAATTCCGCATTTAATTCCTGCTTATTTCGTTTTTATTCGATTATCGCTATTCACCCCCCCTCTAGCGAAGGGCTATTGTTCTAACAATTGGTAGCGGAGCCTAACTCTCTGAAAGACTTAACAGTTTGAGAGGTAAATTTCCATGGCTTGTTCAAATTATTTGTATGCAGGAATCATTGAAGGACAATCCACTACCTGTGCACCATTCTTTGACGGGACAAATTACGCATATTGGAAGGAAAGGATGAGAATCTTCATCCAAGCCAATAACTTTGCAGCTTGGCTAACGATAAAGAATGGCGCTCAAGTTCCGACAAGGACGGAAGCAGGGTACAACGAAGATGACATCCAAAGAATCGAAAACCACTCCAAGGCAATACACATGCTCCAATGTGCAGTCAATCCGAATGACTATCAAATGATCTCACACTGCGCAACAGCCAAGGAGATGTGGGAAATGCTGGGAGTCATCTATGAGGAAACCGATAGCAAGCAAGATGAGACTGTCAACCGTTGTTTCATGGCAAAGGAAGAATCTCCGGAAGAGGTAAGTACTTCCTATTCGAATGATGATTATACATTTGAAGAGCTGCAAGATGCATTTAGTGAATTGTATAGTAAATTCATTTCTGTTTCAAATGTTAATAAGAACTTAAAGAAACAGAACAAGACCCTAGAAAATAATGTAGAATTATTGTCACATGATAAGGATGAGTTGTTAAGAAAAATTGATGAGCTTGGAAAAGAAAAGCATATTCTTAATATGTCTTGCAATGAACTTAATGAGAAGATATCCTCAAATGTATGTTCTTGTGTTGAATTGGGAAAAGAGAATGAATCTCTTAAGCATCAAGTTGATGATTTGAAGAATACGTTAGAAAAGTTCACAAATGGTAGAGATGGTCTTAATCTTCTTCTAGGACAACAAAGGAGTCCAACACAAAAAGAAGGATTAGGTGCATCAAATGTGTTAAATAATGTCAAACCTGCTATGCTTAAAGCTAAGACACATAAACATGTTGCTTCATCTTCTACTCATCATACTAGATCACATGTTCATGACACAAGAGCACATATTCATCATAGAAGGTCATATGCACAAAATGCCAAACCAAATGCAAGTAGTGGAAGAGCTCACTATGCTAAATTATATGCCTACAATGTTAGATCAAATGCTAAGGTTGCAAGAACACATGTACACAGAGCTAAAAATGAAAGTTCTCATTTTTATGTGACTCAATTTAGGGAAAACAAGTATGATAGATTGCATGAACATAGGCAATATGGTACCTATAACCAACCTAGAAGAATGCACAATCCTAACGTTACTTGTCAATATTGTAATAGGATAGGTCACATTGCCCCGGTATGTTTTACTAGGCATAGACATTGGGCACAAGATAAGGCTCATCACTATTATGTTCCTAACCACCAAGGACCCAAAAAGATTTGGGTACCAAAATCCCTTTGATTTGTTTTGCAGGTATGCTTGAAGGCAACAAGTGTACCTTGGTACCTTGATTGCGGATGCTCCAAGCAAATGACCAAAGAAGCATCCAAGTTCTTAATCAATTCTTGTAGAAATGCAAGGATGAGTGTTGTTTTTGTAGGTACCCCTCATTTAGGCAACAAGATAGGGGGAACAAAGGGATGATGAAGAACTTCTAAATTTGAGCAGAAGTCTCAATACATCGATGTTGAGTATCACAACATCGATGTTCAGCTAAGCTTTCTAACATTCTTTATTTTGGCACATATAGAAGTGTATAGGTGTAGCTAATATGTTGCACTTGTTCAAAGCTCCACCTATTTCTTACATAAGCACTTTTCAACCTCTTCTTATCTTTATTTCTTTTTGCTAATGACAAAAGGGGGAAAATAAGAAGAAGTATATGCACCAAGTTAGGGGGAATCACAATTTAAATACATAGGGGGAATTATCCTTATGTTAAACTCATAAAAATTGGCATATACTTCTAGTTGTTTGTCATTATCAAAAAGGGGGAAATTGTTAGAACTCATGCCTCCTTGTTTTATTTCAGGGTTTTGATANAGCTGGAGCCTTCGGAAAAGGGGTCGGAAACCTTTCCACTCTTTCTTGTTCGATTCGTTCTCCGATTACTACAACATCCGCGAAAAAAGTTGAGGCATTTCCCAACATCCGGTCATAGTATGGAGGTCGAAGCGTATTTAGGAAAGTGGAAATCATATCTTTTTCAGACAAGGGGGGCTGGCTGGACCTGTGCCGCTTTATCTCTCCACCTTTGGGCATACTCTTTCAAACTTTCAGTACTTTTCTTTTTCATGTTTTGGAGCTCTGTTCGATCAGGAGCCATGTCCATGTTATATCTGTATTGCTTGAGAAAAGCCTCGGCCAGATCCTTCCATTTGCGGTGCGGATATGGGATCGGTCTAATACATAGAGAGATCCATATACCAGTCATGAGCGATAGCGAAGCCTAGAGAGGCGCAGGGCAGGATCGAAGAGCTTAGTGTGAAACGCTCAGAAAATTAGCTTAAATAAGCATGCGTGCCGTGAAAGATAGCCCTGCCCTACTAATGAACGTATGTGGACTACCCGCCCTCAAAAGGTGCCCGGGGAACAGGCCAGACGGAGCAGAGACGGGGGAGGGGGAACCCCCAACGGGAGAACGAGAGACAGAGGCCGTCTCGGAACACATTTGTACCGACCTAAAGTTTTCACCGGCGAGGCCCACTTTTCTAATTAAGGGAAGGCTGCTATTAGTACAGCTTAGATAGCACTGTTCATAAACGCGAGTTTGAAGGAGTAAGGAGGTGCTGGTCTCGGCTCTATCTGTCTCTCCTCTGCTGGAACTGTGCCCGGAACCTTTCTTTTATCTCGAGGTGGGTGGCGGAAAGCCATTTTCTCTGCGACACTTTCACTATGATCCGCTTGTCTTATTTAAACAGGAAAGATAATTCGTAAAGCGCTGGAACTTTACTTTAACCGCTTAAACGCTACCCGACAAGGAAAGCTTTATCAAAGTAGTCAAGAAACCTTTCCTTAAGCCGAAACCGCTTAACGAATAAAAAAGAAACTTCTAACAAAGGCCTGCCCCGCCGGCTCTGGAACAGGCTCTTGCTCTAGCTCCGCCCAATGCTCGGAATGGTGAATTGATCAATTCCGAAACTAGCCAATCACGAACTGCTCGCTACTGGAACTGGCTAACAGAAAGAGCGGAAAGAAAGAGGGCATGTCTCACTAGCAAGACAAAAAAGGTGAGCGCCTAGCGCGCCCCCTTTATTACTATTACTAGGTTGGGCAACCTTTGCCTTAATTTTGATAGGAGTAAGTGCTTGCAGGATAAAAAAAAAGGGCTTCTTCTTAACCCTCGACTTTTTGTAAAGTCGAGCTACCGTTGCTCTTTATCTCGCTCCAAGGATTACGCTCGTTCGCCTCTCCTTATCAGTCGAGTAACTTCGTCCCTTTGATCCCGATAACATGGCATGGCGAGTGGAGAAGCAAGCTGTAACGAATGAGAATCCGGTAGTCTATTCTGTATTCATTGATCCGGAACAACAGGTCATGATGCGAACATCTCTCTACTATTACTACTTAATTAACATTAACAACAGGTCGAACTCAATAAATATAGGGGAAAGTGAACGGGGGCTAAAGTAGCAGTGGGCAGTGCAACAAAGCTACGGCTACTGAATATGGCGTCGGGGAGGGGATAATGAATGCTGGAGTGAGAGCCCTAGCCCTTGTAAGCCCAACCTTTTCTATATATCCTTAGAAGTAGGGCGAGTGACTCCGTTCCTTTCCCGTGAAGGAAGTGGGATATGCGACCAGATGCTTTCTCCAGATCTACCGTCTCTATCAACAAAAATGATTTTCCTTCACCGGATCGAGACTAACTTACCTACTCCCGCTCCTACCGGAAAAAAGAGGACCGATGCCCGATTCCCCGACCCATTACTCATTCCTATTAGATTCGGCAGGGATTGCAATCTCGAGAGAGGGAGCAACGATTGACCTCCACCAATAGGTAGATGGGGTGGGCTACAATGGATAGAGTGAAATCAATCCTTATTCCGCACTCCCTCTCACCGGCTTGGAACTACTAAAAAAAAATGAATACGAAAAGTGGGCTGGATAATTTACCACAAGGACTCGGGCTAATTATTGTTTGCAGTCACAAAGCAAGCTCTTCCAGAAAGCAGTAATAAAACAAGCTTTCTCTTAAATGAATCCGAATCTAGCAGGCGAACCTTATTTTATTTATTAGTAAAGTCGCTTTCTTTTTAACCTTTCTCGAGAGCTTTCTCACAAGCGGATTCCAATAAAAAAGTTTTGCCGAGCTATATAGTGGTTGAGTATATATATACTCAACGAGCCAACCGAATGCTAGGGTGGCTAGTAGCTTCGCTCGAAAGTCAGGCTGCGAGCATTGTATACGGAGCAGGCCATCAAGCAAGACCTTTAATATCAAAAGCGTTCAAGTGTAAAGTAGAGGAAAGCTACACGAAGGGCTTTCCCGGCAAAAAAAAGGCACCAGTAGAAGTATTAGCGAGCATGGGAGCTTGAATGGCTTTAATGATCACTAGGCTATCCATTTCCAATATTAAGTTATCAATCTGTAATTCCTTTGCTAGACATAAACCAAACCCGGCTCCAAGAGCCTCACCAACAGCACTTTCAGAAGCATCTCCTCTCGTGATTCACCGGACTTCGTAGCTTGAAACAACCAGTCCTTTTCCTATGCTAAGTCAGTACCAACAAATCAATCCATCGAAGTTCATATTGACATACATAAATTCAAATGCCGTTGTTGATTCGGATCATCTCAATCAATTCCTTAAACGAGTTCAAAAATGCTTTAAACTAAATTATGCTAAAGCGGATGACCAGGGTTTTCTTCCTTATTCCAGGTAAGCTTTCATTTCATAGTAGAGGATGCATGCAAGAAGTTCAACTCTCCTTCTTTTTCGAGTGAAAAGCTCGTTTTAATCTGACAAAGCCTCTCCGAGGGTCAGACTATGGATATAAGCCAAAGAGAGGAGTTTGGGGCACCAGCTCTTCTCAGAACCCGAGGTTTTAGTATATATCCCTATGCCACGATATTGTTCTATGGAAGCGGGCGGATATAAGTTCGGCCCGGTTTTTTTACTGTCGTAGGGGGGGATTAACCTTTCTAACGCATATTCAGTCGTACCGGCATGGCCCCACTGATTTGTTTTCGATCGGAGCATCAAGCAGCGCAACCTGGTTCTACTTGACTAAGCCTCGTGCTCGTCCAAGGAGGGAGTTTGCTTTACCCAACTCCCTTTTTGATAACAAGGCGGAAACCCCCGACCGGACATTCATTAGAAAAAAATGAAGAATGAAGAGTGCCCTGCCGAACCTACTCCTATCAAAAAGAAAAGCGTGACTTTACTAAACAAGCAAGAAGAGATAGGGCTTCGCTTGTTGCTTTCTTCGAATCGCGTATGCTTTCGTGCATTAATAGAATACAATACATATATTAAAAAAATTCCTTGAGATTTCAATAAGGCTCGCGTTAGGCGCTCACGTTTTTTTTGGCTTCCCTAAAATTAAATATTAAATTAATTGGTAAAGACCCACCCCTTGTTTCAGTCAGAATGAGTCCCCCGGACATTGGCTTCCGCCAACAGTGGATTATTAAGGATCGCATCCCGCGCATATTCTACATTATAGCCTGCAACTGATTCAGCTTCCGCTTCTGAGAGATCAAACGGAGCTCGATTTGTTTCTGCTAGACAAGAAATGAGGAACATAACCAATACATGGAACAAGGGAATACCAGACCATATCTGCTTTTGCGCCATGACAATCTCACTCGAATTACAGGGACCTACACATATTAGTACAGTATACCGGGGTCCCCGGCCAGAACCACACGTGCAAGTTTCCCTGCATGTGGCTCGCCCGTGCTTTCCAAAGCGCTACCTAAGACTCAGCATGGGAGAAGGGGGGGTTACTCGAAAGAAAGGAGAGGAAAGAAGTGAGGTTTAAGGAGGGAAAGCGTAGTTGACAAGCCACTTGGAGGCGACGACTGCAGTGCTTTCATCAAATGATGCATGTGGGCTGAGCCATTCCCATCCCAAACAGACTACTGTTATCCGGGAAGATCTTTATATGTTAGCTAGCGGGGGCGGGCTTTCCTATGGTAGTCTCGCTGCGGCCTCTGACCGTCGGTCCCGTCTTGGCTATACTTTTATGTAGCCAGCCATGTTAGCTTCACATGAGAGCCTTTAGTTTTTCAGTTTTTAGAAAAAGGCTAAAAAGGCACTCATCAGTCAGCTCGGCCCCTTTCCTATTAAGCTTTGCCGTCTATTAAGTGAATAGGTCCCGTTCAAGCGGCCGCCCGCCCTTATTCATCTATACTAGCTGCCACGCATGACCCAAAAGAAACGATTTAAGGGCTTCTCCCCAGATAAGAAGCAAAACGCGCCATCACCTATAGCCCTTTTCACCGCCGGGGACTTCCAAGAAAAGAAAACGGGCGGCATCGTCGTATGCTCGACATTTGTTGCCCTGGTTTAGACCCCGGAGTACTCCTATGGCCGATCTGTCACCCAACCTCCTTAAACAACCTAAAGGCTTGGCTCCGCCCCGTTTGGAGTTGGAGAATGGGCCTTATGGCACGGCTTAGTCAGTTATTCTCGCAAAAAAGAGAAGATTCGGACCGGGTTGGGTTAGGTCTCTGAAACCTGCCTTCGTTTAGTATTCTTTTTTCTCTTTCTTCGAAAGATTCTTTCGGCTTTCTTTCTTTGGCCTGGTATTGTTTGTTGGCTTGGTGCTCTCATAGCATAGCTTCATCGCTCATGTCAAATTCAGATGTGGAAAATAGATATAAAGAAGGACTTTTTCCCCGCTTCCTGGATTTCATAGTGAATCCGCAGGTGGTATTTCCGGTTGAATGGAAGCTTCTGTTAGAGAGAGCGGATGCCCTTCTTCTTGTCGGATGAGGTTTTATTGGGGAGAAGTGTACTGTCCTCGATCAAACTCTTAATTTCATAAGAGAAGAAAGTTTCGAAAAAGTTGTGATTCGAGGCTTTCTTCTTGCATCTCTTAGTCAGGGGGATATCAATTCAACTACTTTCAAAGGATTCCTCAATCAATGGAAAGAATAACCATTACAGATGTGGTCTCACCAAAAGCTTCAAAACTCTCTCTTTTTCTGGTCACTAGAGCGCGTTTGAGCATTGGTTGCTGCGCCCCTATCTACCTCATTTTTGATAACTCAAAAAAAAGAGTTGGTCTTCTATCTGACGTTGCGCTAACGTCAACAAGACAGTTTGCTTGCTTCTGATCTATAATAACAATTATGAAGAGATTCTTCTAAGATTCTATAAAAAAGGGGTCCGGGATGGAAGATTTCTTTGGGTTCGACTCCCATAGCCCTCTTGTGGCGAAGAAAGAAAGAAGCAGAATAGTTATGAAGAATAAAGTGTTCCCTTTTGTCAAGCGTAGTCGAATTTTTCATTCTATTGTCAAAATTTCCAAGGTTTTTTTCTTTTTTTTTTAATCTATTATGGATGTTCCTGCGGGAAAGGCGATGCTAGGACGTGTGGTCGACGCCTTGGGAAAATGGAGGAATAGAATGAAAAATTCGACTACGCTTGACAAAATGAGGCTTTTTTTTTTAGTTCTTAACCGCTTATTGACCTTGTGACAAGGCCTTACCGAACCCGGGACATATAATATATTGATAGCTCTCCAGGTGTTCCCTCATAGGTAACTTCAGGTTCGTACCAAATTGAGCTGAGAATGTTGACTTATGCATGGTACCGCCGGTGGAAAGATCTCATAAGTCAGAGAGTCGTAATATTTACTTACATTTAAGGTTTTTTTTTCTGCTGATTGAAGAAGGCCCTAAAATCACGAAATGCTTATTTATATAGTTCTTTCTTCAACATAAACTTCATCTTCATCCACTTGTTCTCTACTTTCTTAGGTCAAGCATGGCTTTTCGCGTTCTCGTCTGCGTTTGCTTCAGTAACTTAGCTTAAGCTTCTTGTTTTCGCAGCCGAATTCACGATTTTATTTCCGTCTTCGCGACCCGAAGACTGGATCTGAAACTGCCCTACCTCCGTACGTATGCCCCGACGAAAAACGAGATCGGATCGGCGGTTAACCCGCCGAAGAGAGATCTGTAGTTGACCTATGGTGGTTTGGTCCCCAGGCTTTCCTGGTAGGACAAACAGGTTCATACCAGGCGTTGAGTGGAAGGGAGAAGGTTATGAAAGGTTAGAATCTCCTCACTGTTAGCAAATGGGTTCTTTTGAGAAAAGGAGAAAGATAAAGCGTTCCCGTGGGTCGGAAAGGGGGGGCTCAGATCATAAGATGAACTTATTCAGTCTTAAATTCAGGGTTAATAGCTCGTCCGGCGAGGCAGACTTCCAGTGGCTGAAAAGGTCAACCAATAAACCAAGCGCCAAAGTGAGGAACAACTAGTCAGATAACACGAAAAGAAGAAGCTCTGTTCAAAATGATCGGGAAGTAATGTTTGAATGCCGAGTAGAGTTGAGTGATCATTGCTTGGAGACCCGATGGATGGGAGTCTCCCCCATTGGAGCGAACTCATTCTCACATTCGTTAGCCGCAAAGATAGAAACGTCAGCAATTTCCCGGTTGGTCACTTTGGAAGGTATCTCTGGTGATCTTTTAGCCCTATTCATGGCGGGCCGCGTACATCAATGTCTCCCCACTAATTAGGCGGACGACAGGATTAGTGTCGCACTACGCCAATACCCTACAGAATGCATAGCTCAATACACTATATGTACCGAAGAAAGTAACAAAGGTCCTAAGCCTTAGTGAGACACTTGTGGCTAGAATTCCCGGTTGTTTGAGAAGTTTGATACGTGGTCGACAGTACTCTAAGGTAACAATGGTATAACATGCTGGGCCTAACGCAGAACTCGAAAGAGATGGTCACGAGGGTTGAACTGGCATTGGTCCCAATAGTCTGACTCTATTGTTTGGGATCTATCGTTAGCGAGGGCTAATAGTCGGGCTCCAAAGCGAGGAACAGAGAAACCGAAGAAGTAGGTACCAGGGAAAAGCCCCCAACAAAACGAATCCCAAGCAGAACACTGTAATATAAATTCGGACCTATATAGCATAGAAGGAGCACCCGAATACTCTCTGAAGGTCTCCCCTCGTTGAGAGGGTTTTAGCTAGCCCGGAGGGACAAAAACTACAGTTGGCGTAAGATTAGTGCGCTAGTAACCTAAAAGCAAAGTTAGGTGAGAGTGCTTTGGGCTGACTGAAACTGAGAGTTAGACCTGAAAACGACATCTTTAATCGAATTCGAAATCTAGAGAATAGAAATTTTTTTTATCCCCCCGCAAACTAATGAACGTCGACTTTCTCATCATATGAGCACTTGCGACTTATGTCCGGTCTGCTGTTCCACTGCTGAAACCTCATTACATATGGTGCGAGATTGTGATTGGGCCTATGATATTTGGATGCAATTCCCTTTTTCTCTCAATGCAGGATTTTTCTCTAATGAGAATTTGCAGGACTGGTTGCGAGTTAACCTTGCTTGTCAACAGGTTTCAATCTCGTACCCCTCGCTCCTAAGCTAACTAAGAAAGAGCATGCCTTCGATCCTCTAAAAGAAGGCGTGAACTCTTTGCCTTGCCTGTAGAGTAGATGTAGTAGATTGAGATCTCTTGACTACCGTAAGAGGTTAGTAAGAGGCTCGACGTCAAGTAGAGTAATGATCTGCTGGAGCCTTTCCTCTAGGACAAGGATATCTTCTGACCTTTGCTCGCTCTCCTAGCCAAGCTTTTACTTTATACAGTTAGATATAAAATTATCTCTTTTTGAAATCAGAATTTTAGTAGTAGACCTTTTACATGCCGAGAAAGTAGAAAGTAACGCAGCGGATTAGCCCTTTTTTCCCTTTATCTCCGTGTAGGAAAAATCGGGCTGTTCGGGTGTGAGATCGATCGCCCTACTTATTTCTTTTTTTTCGCCCAGGTACGCCTTGACTTGATCAAAGAAAAGTCAAGTTTGAAATATGAAAATAGAAAACTCTTTGAGATCACTCCACTCTCTCTAGACAACGGATTTCTTCGACGTGTGTATCCTACTCTCATCTCAAAACCAACCTCAGAAAAACTGCAGGCTTTCCCTTCATTTGTTTGTGCCCTTTTTTGAGTCCTTTTAAAAGACCCAACAGTTCCCCCAAGGAACGTGTCTAACTACCTCATAGATAGCATCCACAAGACAATGAATAAGCCTAGAAATGGATGCATCTTATTGCTATCCCTCATGACCTTTTGGTCTCCGGTTTCACTGGAAAATTGTAAGATCACAAACCGCCCTCTACAGTTTCATCAAATGTGAAACGGTGCTAAAGCATTACCCGTGACTATGAAAAATGACTGCTCAATCGAAACTTGAGTCACCTTGGAGTAAGTCAAGCCACATACTCAAAAACGTCTCTGTCTGAACTGTGAAATCCCTAAACACTAGAATAACTTCAAAGACCGGATCTGCAGATCTATGTGTATTCAAAAATTTTTGTATTCTTCAATCAGGTTCTCAAACCAATCAGGGAACTTCCAAAGACCAAACGATTTAATCCCAAACGGCGGAACGTGACGACTTTTTTTTAGAGAAAAACCACGCTGAATTTTTTCGATATTAAGAAACTTCTTGTTTCAAAGCGTCCACCCCACTCCTTTCAGTCGAGCGTATTCGTTCCTCGAGATACCGCTTCTTTTTCTCTCGAAAAAAATATCCTTAAAGTCACCAGAATCAGATACATATGCCGTGGATCATCGGGGCTTCTATGTTTAAATTTCAGCGTTCCAGATCAGAGAAGAGCCAACATAAGATGATAACAGGTTAGGTTAACTTTTGAAAAACGCGACCGGATGAAGAATGAAAAACGTCCGCTAATGCCCACAGGATAAGATCTTTTTTAGATCAGCAACGAATGTCTTGTACCTATGAAGAAAGATTGATCCCGGGGTTCAGACCCTGAATGCCATACTTTGCTGAAGGCGATTCACGAGAGAATCGCGCATAGTTCCATTTGACCAAGATGTGAATGCCCGTGATCTGCTCGGTATAGTGATGGATTTCATTATTAACATCCAATCCCATGCTAATAAGAAAAATGAGCGATTGCTAGTCAGCTTTTTTTCTTTTTTTAAATATAATGGTAGGGGCTGAGGCTCTGAAGGCTTTCCAACTTGCTTCAATTAGGGAGCAGATGGATCAATCACGCGGGGTTAGCATAGAATGAAGGGGACAGAGGTTAGCCCGAGGAAAAAAAAAAGCAAAAATCACCGCATCCAGTGCTGTGTAGACTGAAAAAAGCGGTCATGTTGCTCAAGACAAAGGAATAAAAAGAGAGAAATTAAGCTATTTCGCTTTTAGCGAGATACCTATAATATAATGAGCTAGCCCCCCCGCCAATGAGAATGAAGGCGGGAAGACCGGCATTCCCTTCTTTAATAAAAAAGTAATAATTAAGACCGAACATATAGCTAGATGAAANAATCCTCCATCATTGGGTGGAAGAAGTAACGGCAAATAAGTAAGCTGACTAAGCAAAAATTAGTCCGAATAAAGGGGACAGAGGTTAGCCCGAGGAAAAAAAAAGCAAAAATCACCGCATCCAGTGACCTGTGTAGACTGAAAAAAGCGGTCATGTTGCTCAAGACAAAGGAATAAAAAGAGAGAAATTAAGCTATTTCGCTTTTAGCGAGATACCTATAATATAATGAGCTAGCCCCCCCGCCAATGAGAATGAAGGCGGGAAGACCGGCATTCCCTTCTTTAATAAAAAAGTAATAATTAAGACCGAACATATAGCTAGATGAAATAAAGAAGATGAGAATCCAAAAATACCAAGTTTCTGGCTTTTTATAGCCCTTCCTCCATTTTCCCAAGGCGTCGACCACACGTCCTAGCATCGCCTTTCCCGCAGGAACATCCACAATAGATTAAAAAAAATGAAAAAAACCTTGGAAATTTTGACAATAGAATGAAAAATTCGACTACGCTTGACAAAAGGGAACATTGATTCAATAAAGAAAGGAAAGGTTTTCTTTTTCTTTTTTTTTCATTATAATAATCTAATTGCGCTCTCGCTCCCTTGCATTGATTGATCGGGAGCTAAAGTTCCCTTGGGTAAAGGACTCCAAAGGGATCTTGTTACCATCACCGATCAGTTCGGACAGGCGAAGCCCTCAGAGAAAGCATTCCTTTATCCGTCCTTAAAAAAATCTGTTGTGTTATCATCCCTGGTGGAATCTCGACTTGGGTGAGTGCAGCACGTGCTCAATAGCCCCGCAGCATTTTCCCGATCAAGATGAGGTATAGTGACGCCCAAGGCCACTAGTTAGCCTGAGTACTAGCCGTGGTGCTTGCTAGCCATCGTGGGTGGACCGCTTAGCCTGAGCCAAGGGGCCCTACACTTAACAAGGGAGCCACTCTGCCAGAGCGTGTTAAGGAAATACCATTCCGGCACAATATGAGGAGGGGTGGACATCGAATTAGCAGGTATATAATTGTCGGGAATCTCTATCCACTGTTTGCTAGCAGCAGACTCTCCTCCTCCCACTTAACAAAGGGAATACCGTCTGAGTCTACCAACATCCCCTATGGGCCGTGACAACGCTCATTTTCCTACTAAATAAGTGGCTCACAATGAAATTACCTCAAAGCTTCTTGGTGTTGCTGTGATATTAGTAGCCAAGTTGCACAAGTTGGCCCATAAGAACTTCCTTAACGATTCTTTGGGACTACCATATACAGCAGTAAACAGGAAAGAGATAGGAAGCGACCAGCACGCGAAATGCTTACTGCTTACTTGCTTTCAGGTAGCGAATAAGGTAGTGCTAACTATCAAAGCTTACCCGAAACTACTGAGCCAAGGCTTTCTCTAAAAAAGAAGGAAAGCGCGAAAGGCATCAGGTAAGAGGGAAAGTGCTTTTGATGTGCAAACGCATCTCTTGCATGGTTTGATTCACTGCAATGGATTTGGACATCTGGTATGTATCAATGGAATTGAAGGGGGTTCTAAGTACATTTGTGGTAGAGAGATTATGGATCTCTGGGATCGTATCTGGACAGCTCTTCATGCCCGGCAAATCACAGTGGAGGATTTTTCCAAGAAGCATGCGCTGGATCTCAGATTGCTTTATGGAGTTGCTTATGGGCGCTCCTGGTTTGGTAGATGGGGATATCGATTCTATCATGGGAGCCTTTCTCAATGAATTGTCATAGGCAGTCACAGTTAGAGTGGTAGGCTGAAGTATACTATCTGGAATCTCCAGCATTAGCAAAGTGGCCGGGGGACATACATTCAGTGAGACACCTGTGTCATCCAAGGAAGGCATTTTTCAACCCAACCTTTGTTTAAAACAAAAAAGCGGGTATGAAGACCCTTACCCTTTGAGAGAGAATCACCAGGTAACTCTTGCTCTCTTCCTCTTTCTTCAGTCCTGGGTTCCTCAGCCACAGCTTCAGTAGATTGCCTTTCTCTCACTTCACTCTCACTTTCTCCACTTGTAATCTCTACGACTTCAGAGGTGGTTCCCTTATAAATTTGCTTATGCCAAAAAATTCTCCCGATGAGGATTTGAGTTTTCACTCTTCTTCTTTTAGTGTTTGAGTGTGGGGACAAAGAATCTTCCTTGTTTTTTACATAAAGAGAATGCAATGCCAGTCTTATTGAGCTGAAAGAGAGTGAGGGCTTCCTAAAAGGAAGACCGAGCATTCCAAGAAGTTGTTTGCCTAGCGATCCCGCCATTCATGACAATGAATGGAGTAAGGGATCAACCTTATGAGCTATGAGTTAAGGAGTTAAGTAGCTACTGAGTTCCTGAGTTAATGACTTAAGGAGTTGCTAATAGAAAGCCTAAAAAAAAAGAAGCTGGCGCAATCTCCTTAAGTTAAGCGCTTCTTGCTAATGTCCTTAAAAGGGGAGAAGAAACTTGAGGGTATCAATCAACATATATATATATATATATATATATATATATATATATATATATATATATATATAAAGAATTGGGCATAAGGATGAGACTAGCTTGTAGCGTTCACGTGGTGAAGGTTGAACTTGGGCCTTAGCTTCAGTTCAAGAAATAGATTCTGCGAGTGCCATAGTGATTATGATTGTTCCTACCATTGTCGCCAAGGATTGCACTTTCTTACTAAGTACAAGATTTTTCGGATCATAACTCTCCTTTCCTGTAAATTCATGTCTTATAGTCCAGTTAAAAGATTCCCCGCATGGGCAAGGACTCTCGGTTAGCAGTTTTTGGCTTTTTTGTTCTTTGGTCATTTCCGGTAACCTGGTAGATCTACTGAACCATTTCCAGAAGGGCTGCGAAACTAACGACTCTATTAGATTTGAGAAAGTAGAATTACCAACTTTTATACGAATTTTCAAGTGGATGATCGTTTGCAAGGAATAAAAAAAGTCTTTATATTTAGATTATGATATCTTTTTCTTCCTCATTCTGATGTTAGTTATTTTAGTTGCATTGCTTCCATTTTTTTTTACGCTGTATGGTTCGCCCGTGGGTGGGTAAAAAAGTTCGATTATATATGGAGGGGCAAGAGGTATTTGATGCTTCTGTCTCCCCTTCCGGTCATCGAGGAAGAACTAGAACAAGAGCTCAAAGGCATTCTTCTTTTTGTTGGTTTATAGTCCATTCTATCTGGTCTTGTTACTTTATGTTTATGTTTCGGACTCAATTGATCTCTCGATCAAGTTCTAACTAGAAATATCTTAAGAGAAGAAAAAAAAATCGTTTGGATTCGAGGCGAAAGCCTTCTCCGCCGTTACGAAGTTCTTCTGTTCTCATCTTCAAAAAAAAAAGTAAGGTTGGCAGGGTCAGGGCCTTTCTCGCTGGGCGAGCGCATCCGATTCTCAAGTCCTTTCCTAAACCACTTCCCGTTCAGTTGCTGCCTAGAATACAAGTGAAGAAATTGGGTTCAACTAAGCCCTTACCCCAACAGAAGTTGTCAACCAAAAAGGAAAAGTTCCCGGGATCAAAGGAGATGAGGGCAAGAAGGGAACTCAACACGGGGTTACCCGTTCTTAGAGCTTTGACTAGCAGTCATGGTAGACGAGAAGAAAGGAAAGGAACTGACCTACTTCAACTGCACCGTGGGAAAGACAGACCATATTCCTGTAGCCAGGTCGGGTTACGGGTTCATATCCGGGTTAGGCAAGGAAAAAAAGCGGCTGAAACCAATCGAAAACCGGCATAGAATGGAATTGATTGGTTCGCCACTTCTGAAGAAGCGAAGGAGAAGGGCGCAAGAATCCACCAGCTCTTCTTATTACGATTACGAAACTAAGAGGGATTTGGCTCATTCAATGCCATCAACCAATCCAACCCAACTAGTGCCAAGGAGATACCAATCTTTTTTTGATGGGATGGTGAAGGTATGATCTAAGGTAGGAAGAAGCGATAGCAGCCAGCTCGACGTATGTTCACATACTTTAAAAAAAAGGTCGGGCATTGGAGTACAGTTTTCGGCCCGTAAGTTTCTTCTCCTATGCCAGAACGAACCATAGTTTGCAGGAGAAACCTGTATTCTTTAATGCCTAGGTTTTTGTTCCTGAAGACTATTTTTCCACAGGATTCTGTGTCAAGTTTCCTATCTTCACTAGGCTTGTAGCACTCGTAGTGCAGCATATGGCAGCATTTGACTCTCTTTTCGAGATAGGACTTACAAAGGAAAAATGCTACCAACAAAAGAGATAGAAGAAATAGCAGCATAATGGTTTCCCTTCCAGGAGCATACAAGTCAAGGAGAAAGTATGATATTTTGTAGGATGATATCTATCCAAGCAACTTCTGCTATTTATAGAGGGCTGGGCAAAAATTTTCACCAGTTAAGCTAATTAAAAAGTGCATGTAATTCATGAAAGTGGTTCAAACTAATTAATCTCTCAAAAACAGAAGGAAAAAGAAGGAAAGAGGTCCAAACTAACACACACTTCGCTGAAATGCTATGCAAATTCTGAGAATTAATTAAGAAGTCCCTTGTCACTGTCACAAGTATTAATGAGGTGATAAATGTAGTGATCACCACCAATTTCCAGCTAAGCTTCCATCCAAAATATTCCATCTAAAACATAAATCTACAAGGTGACAAAAAACCTGATCGACCCACTTTTAAAAATAGTTTTTGAAGGACATGTACCATGCGATAACAAGAAAATGAGAGTGTTAATGCCATGTTCTAGGGTGCAAATTCATTTAGTCAATTTATGTGTAGTGTAGTACATAGCAAAACATCTACAGCTAATCAACAGATCTCAGAAGTTCCTTGTTACAATGACTAACCTATCTACTCTCTCACAATGTACAAAATCCAAAGCCAAAAACAGCCATTGAATAAGACTGGGCCTGTAGTATGCAAGTTAAGACGATTCCACAATTTTCATCATTTTTTCATTCTTGGAAACTAATAGGCATTCAAGGAGTATAGTAGCTAGGTATCAATGGTTATTTGCATCAGTGATAATTCAATGTCTCTTAATCAAGGTTCTGAGTTCAATTCCTATCTTGTATATTGTGCCTACATATATATCACAATTACATTTTCAATTACATCAAATTTTAATTCAAAGTACTTTTTACATTTCCTGGAAACAACCAAATGTCAATTACGTCAATTACTATTTTGTTGGGTTTCAATTGAACAAGTTACTATGATCCAACCTATATCAAAGAGTGAAGTACCGATTAACCTACGTACTACATTTAGCCGAATCAAATTTAATGATTCAAACAGGGTACAAGAAAACAAATACACACGGAAGAAGCTATGGCTTCTCTCAGTCCTTTTCTTTTTCTTTTTATGATGTTGTGATCCCAACAAATATTCAACCAGACAAGAAGCCTTTAACCGCCAGCTTCATTAATTTCAATTTACGATGCATTAGTTGCTACATCTCATCAATCACAATCACAATCTAATTAAGGCATTATTTGACAGAACACACAGAACCAATTGGATTCGGATGTTGGTTATTCTTGTATTAATTTGTATACTTCACCAATCAAATAATGTAATTTTATTCTAGAAAGGAAGTAGTATGTTGTTGCTGGCAATTCATAATTTAACTAGTGCAACTCCCCGTGTTACACACGGGTTTGAGCCGCGGTTGAATTAGGCCGTGTTACACACGGGTTTTCTAAGAGCCTATACTATTTCGATTAATTTCTAATGTTAATAATTATTTATTAATTTAAGGATTATTTGATATCGTGACAAATTATGGCACCAGTTAATTTGAGTTCTAATAGTTATTAACGATGACCACGTCAATTTTGCATTGTATATAATATTATCCGGGAGATTTTACTTATACATTATGTGTGAGATTTTATACTAATCTGTTTTAAATTGTGTGTTAGAGATATTAAGTTTATTACATATTAAATTTCTAATATTGTCATTTTTATTTTCCATTTAGAATTAATTTTGTTGTGATTAATTTTTCCCAACAAAATTTTAGTCATAACATATTATTTGGAGCATTTTCGTCCATTGTTTCTTAAAGGGAGATATAAACTTCATTAGATATTAAGTTTTTAAAATTGTCATTTTTATTTCATTTTCATTCTCTTCCATATATATTTGTATATAACTTATTTTTATGTGATTGATTTTTAAAAATCAGACATTGCATATTTAATTATTGCGGTTTATTTTTTTAAAAAGCTATTAAACTCCAAACCATTTATTTATACCATGTTGCACTCCGATATTTAGTTAATCTTAGTTAAATACTTACAAATTAGCATTAATTTTGTTTGGAATAAATTATGAGCAATTAAATCCTTACGTATTTGTCTTTTTTTCCCCTAAATTTTAGATTTTAATAAATATTTTTTATTACTGAATCTGTATGATTTAGCTCCTAAGTAAACATGACTCACTTGCAGGCCGCAAAATCATATAAACAAATGTGCCAAATAAAAAAAAAGTGTTTCATTTGCAATTTCTATTTGTATTTAAATATTATTAAATATTCCATCAGTAACAATACACCAAAAAAATCACCCTCTCCAACAAAATCCTAAAATATCAAATGCCCTCTTTTTTCTCTTTTTTTTTTTTGATAATTTCTTTTTTCTCTTCAAATGACGCCATTTGTGCTCTACCCCAACCCTAGCCGTAGAGTTGAGGTATAAAATCTCACTTTTATCTCTCTTCTCCTTGCTCTCCTCCCCCTGCCGCTCCCCTCTCTTCTCTCCCACGTTCTCTCCTTCTCTCCCATGTTCTCTTCCTCTTCCCGATTCGGCTTCCCCACTTCTTCATCTTTCTCTTCTCTCCTTTACTTTTTCCTTTCTTTGTTTCTCTCTCGTTCTCTTTTATCTGTTCTTACCTTCCTCATCGCCGCCGCCTTTCTTCCCCACCTGCAAGTTGAGGGGAAGAGGGAAGGGAGCTCAGTATAATGTGATTGAGGCTCCAATCGGTCTCTGCAGCAAAGAACTTGACAAACCATGCGCCTCCGCCGAGCACGGGTGAGTCGTCTCCTCTGTTTCCCTCTTCTTCTTCCTTCGTTTTTGTTGTTGCTTGTGGAACTAACCCGATCTGGATTGTTCTGGATTGTTGGTGGCGATTTGGTTGCGGGTTCTGTAATGTTGGCGGTGGACGGTCATAGGCCTTAGATTGCTTTTCGTGTTACCCGTTTTGAAAGAAAGAATACTTGGAATTCTTTAATTAAAGAGAAACACTTTAATTAGCATTGCCAATAAAATAAATAACCGATATAAAGAAAAAGGATGAAAAAGAGCCAGTCTTTTTCCCTTCCCTCTTGTAACTTGTTGTCATCTTACCCTTTCATCTTCACAAAAGCGAAGAGCTAACATGAGCATTTTATGAACGCAACTACATTGATGTGGTTTCAATGTCAGGAAATAAGGTCCGTGGGATACTTTCTCACCACCAGTTCCAGGGCATGCACCCCAAAGCTATAGACATCACATTTTTCATTCACTTTCTCTGAGAAGAAAAGAAGAAAAATTAAATTAAATCTTGTTCAGTTTGCTAGTAGTGATTCTGTACAGGATAAACCTGTGTGAACAATGTAACAATGAATGTAAATATTTTGTATTGCTGAAAGCAAAAACAATCCAAGCTTTACCTAATACCATAAGATCAAATACCAAGAAAGAGTGATTATAAACCTCGAGCAATGTAGCATGGGGTAGCAGAGACAATTGTGTTGTTTATGTATTTCCAAAATGGTAAAATTCGGAAGCATATAGCATACCCCCATGTGTAGGAGTCTATATATAGCTACCCAAAGGTGTCTATATTAATTAGTAAAATTCCTTTCATATTCCGTGAATGGTTTATCTTCTCAATTCTTTTATTTCTTTATATTATGCATTGTCTTTTCATATCTCTTCATATCTCTTAATTATGATAGTCTTTTTATATCTCTCTTTTAATTAGGTTGAGGCCATAATATTAATGATAATAAATCACACAATTAATTTAATCCTACCACGTGTCAGGTGTCCTCACCAAATTGAGGTCTCTGCTTTAATATAATATAATAGATGTGTGGAAAGACTGCGTAGCCCAAAAATATGCAGAGAAGTTACCATAACTTTGGTGACACAAACATATGCCTATAGATGTAGATATCTTTATAGACATATCAAACATTTATTTCACTGAACTGTAACATGATACCACATGATGCTACTCTCTCTCACCTTCCTTACTGAAATCACAATAAAAATGCATGACATAATTATTTTTCTTGATACAATTTGGAAATGAAAACTTATAAATGGTGGAAATAAAGCAAACCCTGCTTCTAACCTTGTCTAACAAAGCTGAGATATTCATCATTGATCCAACCAAACTTTTCCAGGAACGGGTTGACCATGGATTTTGGAGGATAACGGTCTATGCAATCTTTCCAAACATTAGCATCCTCCAAGTCCCTCACCACCTCCCACACACAGCTATTGCACTTCAAACCTGCTCCAAGGCCGATCATCAATATCCTGTCACCTTTCTTGAGCCTCTTCTTAGCCTCCATGTAGCCCAAAACATACCATAGACTAGCTACCGATGTGTTCCCGAACCGGTGAAGTGTCATCCTTGAAGGCTCAAGATCACTATCACTGAGGCTTAAACTCTCTCCAACCTTATCAATGACTGCTCTTCCACCTGGATGTATGCAGAAGTGCTCAATTCCAGCCTTGAGATCCAGTCCCCCTTTGCCAAGACTTGGGGATCTGGTTTTTTTTCCTAGAGAAATGAGCATGTAGCGGAGCATTGTCCAAAGTGGTAACACTTTAGGTACTAACACTCGTAGATTCTGGCTCAAAGCCTCCGCTACAGCCATTGTCAGGTCTTTTGTGAGGAGGACACCTGCATAACCAAGATCATCTTCCTGCCGGAAGCAGCACCCGTATGCTTCATCACTTGCTCCAGTGTGGGTTCGCTCAAGATACTTCAGTTTCAAGATGGCTCTATTCTTGAGAGACTTCTTGTTTGTCAAGAGCATGGAACAGCCTCCAGAGCGGAACAAGCAGTTGGCGAGAATCATTGATCTCGTCTTTCCGCAATACAAATTTGAGCCCATAGCTTCTGTGCTTACAACTACAGCCAATGCATCTTTGCATGACTTGAACACCTGCCTTACGAGATCAATGGATACTACACCTGCACTACATCCCATCCCAGAGAGGTTGAAGCTTTTGATGTCCTCCCTCATATTGTAGCGGCTCACCACTCTGGAAGTCAGAGAAGGAGCAGGAGAGAACAAAGAAACATTGACAACAAGTATGTCAATTTCTGATGGAGAGATTCCTGTCCTGGCAAAGAGATTGTCAAGGGTGTCAAATATGATCTCATCCATTTCTGTCATAGCATCCTGAAGCGTGGGGGATTCTTCCCGGCCTTGGAATACAGTTTTCGGCCCATAAGTTTCTTCTCCTATGCCAGAACGAACCATAGTTTGCAGGAGAAACCTGTGTTCTTCAATGCCTAGATTTTTATTCCTGAAGATCAATTTTCCACAGGATTCTGTGTCAAGTTTCCTATCCTCACTAGGCTTGTAGCACTCGTAATGCAGCACATAGCAGCATTTGTCTCTCTTTTCGAGATAGGACTTACAAAGGAAAAATGCAACCAACAAAAGAGATAGAAGAAATAGCAGCATAATGGTTTCCCTTCTAGTAGCACACAAGTCGAGGAGAAAGTATGATATTTTGTATGCGCTGGAGAACTTTTGTAGGATGATATCGATCCAAGGAACTTCTACTATTTAAGGGCTGGGCAGAATTTTTCACTGGTTTGAGGTAATTAAAAAGTTTATGTAATTCATGAAAGTGGTTCAAAGTAATTAATCTCTCAAAAACTGAAGGAACAAAAAGGAAAGAGGTCCAAACTAACACACTTTGCTGAAATGCTATGCAAATTCTCAGAATTAATTGGGAAGTCTCTAGTCACTGTCACTAGTATTAATGAGGTGATAAATGTAGTGATCACCAGCAATTTCCAGCTAAACTTCCATCCAAAATATTCCATCTAAAACATAAGTCTATACGGTGACAAAAACCTGATCGACCCACTTCTAAAAATAGTTTCTGAAAGAGATGTACCATGCGATAACAAGAAAATGAGAGTGTTAATGCCATGTTCTACGGTGCAAATTCATTTAGTCAATTTACTAGTGAGTTACCCCGCGCTTCGCTGCGGGAAAGTAAGATAGATCTAATATAATTGTATGTATTGCAATATTCAAATTAAGAAACAATCATAGAGATAAAAGAAATACGATTGTAATATTATAATTTATAGTATCATCGATTTATATATAAATGATACATATATTTTCATAATTTACTCCATAAAATAGTAGTCAAACCAAATCTCTCTGACAATAGTTTTTCATTTACTGAAAACACTCTCTCTCAAATCGAATCCAAAACCCAAAGTTGATGGACATAAGAGCACATATCCTTGACACTCCCTTCTTTGTAATGCAAAGCCAAAATTGATGGATATGCGGATGCACGTATCCGTGACGCTCCCTTCTTTATACCAGTTGCATTATCTAGACCATACAGCAAAATAAAACATTTACACCGTTTGAAGCAAAAGAGTTGCATCATCTAGACCATATAGCAAAACAAAAAAACACAAATCTACACAGTTTGAACGCACCTTTTGCTTCTTGAACTTGGTCATGAAGCTTCTTCCTCTTCACTTGCTCCTTGTAAAATGCAGGCCAAAGAAACTGCAGTGCAGTATTTTTCTTGCATGTGCACTTGATTGCTGACGCCAAAGTCCGAGATTAAATTTGCACATTCGTGAAGTTCAAGAAAGAGCTAACAATGCTTCATCTTAATCATTAGTAAACGGACTAAAAACAATGTTACAGCACAAACCATCTTGTACGATGTCAAAGCATGTTTGCCAATGACAAAGGATTCACCTGTAATTTCCACTCAGTTCATCAAGTGCTCCAACACATAATCTCTTATCGCATTCATACCTTGAGAAAAAATTCCTCAGTGATCAGCTTGCTTTTCCATTTTTTACCACAAAGGAGTCTCTAATTATAGGACCCAAAATTTCAACAGGATTTATATTACCTAAGCACATATTTTGGAAAAACTTGTTGTCAAGTTCCATGCTGACTTTCTCCAGTTGCTCATTTGCAAATGTTAGTGACTTCCAATGCTTCGTAACATTCATCTTCCTTGTGTTGGCATTGAACCATCAACTCTTCCATCTCCTTTTCACATCTTGCTATAGATTTCATCCTCATCATTTGTTCTGCAGACGACACCAATTTTACCATCCATGGAAAACAAAAAATATCAAAGCCTTTCAAACTCCTAACATAACTAATTGATCTATCTGACCTTATTAAATCTTTATTTCAGCAGTGCAATTATTACATTTCAGATACTCATGTTTCTCATCTCCTGTATTTACATAACATTATATCCAAAAGGTAAATAACCTCAATTTTCAAAATGAAACACTCAAAGGAAATGACAGGCAAACATAACATATCAGTCCATATGCCATACCTTATGTAATTCATTTATGTATAAAAAATCTCTTATGAAGGTTTGATCTCTTTTCTGTTTTTCTGAGTGCTTCCCTACTATAGAGAAGTCATTTTGTCCATGAGACAACTTCCAATTTTAATTTCACTTTGCCCGCAATAAGAAACATATTAAGCTCCAACTTGGAGCAAAGGAGAGAAGATAATTGTCATAGTTTCTCGTGCAACATTGCTTTCTTATAGAATTGCAGACAGAAAGGGTAAAATGAATCCAACTGCACAAAATCATCACGCAAAAACCTCAACCAATTCAATTTCGAATCCACAACTAAGTAAGGTTTTAAAGGAAAAAAAAAAAGAAAACTAACTTGGGATTGATAGTATGAAACTCATTGAGTGTGATACAGAACTTCTTGTCAGGATAGACCAAGGCGCGATCAGAATGAAAATTGTTGTCTCTGTGGAGTAGTGGCCTTTTTTTCAGATTCTTGTTACTTCACCAACGCGAGTAATGGGAGGGCTCATGATGGAAAGATTCCACAACAAATATAATTCAAGATGGAAAGAAAAGGAAAACGGCAACTGCACTGTACCACAAAGAAAACAGATATTTGCCAAATGTAGACACTGCACGATCAATTCAGAAATTTACCAAATTCCAAAATTGCACGGTAGCACAACCTTCTAAACTCATCATTTGTTGTGCTTAGTACTATTCTTCTTCACCTTCCTCCAATTTGGAAATCATAGATTTGTCTTCTACTTCCGAGCCTCATCCCTTTTGGTCATCATACTAAGTTGACAACATTGTTATTGGGTATGACTTATATTTTTGAATGTGCATCCAAGCCAAGCTGACTCCTCCATCTGTTCTTCATCTCCTCCAACGCCAAGTCATCAGTTCACGTACAACTTATTAGGCGGAGACCTATTTTGATAGATTTTCCTGCACGTTGAAGAAAATGTAAATCATAAAATAGTTTTAACAACCAGTGAATCTCTATTGGATGCTAGTTGGCTAATAATTCAAACAATTGTTTCCATTAGAAACATTCTTCTTCATCTTCCTCCAATATAGAAAAGAGCAAGTGAATCGAAGTACTCTAAATCTCTAATTGAAAAGCTAACACATTGCAAGTTCACGCATGCATGGTACCTGACCTGAATTATATAATTTATGTCCAACACACATTAAAGAAAAGAATTATGGATTGGAGACGCAAACTCACCATATTGAGAATAACGGTAAAGGTGCAAACCACACGCTATTGGCACTTCCATAAAAATCAACAAATTTAAGCTCTAAGTTTTTAAAATTGCAAATGACCACTCACCAACCAAAGTTCCGAATATATATATACATATAGTTTCCTTGAACTCTAGGGGACATCCAACACCGATAAAGCCAATGACTAAAGTTGGAAGAAAAAAAAGAGAGGTATTGGCTGAAGGAAAACTCGATATCATAGAAAGAATGATTCATGGAAGAAGAATGAGCATCAGAGAGGAAGTAATTTTATATTTTCAATTTCTGTTTTCCTAATGGTCAAAATATATTTTACTGTTAAATATTTTACATCCTCTACATTTTACCTGGATGAAATGTTAGGCACAACCACAAGGACGCGTGTGTTGAATCTTCCAACAATAGTGGAAATGCGAACGCAGTGACTCGAACCATGTCACCTGCCTTCCATCAACATGCAACTTACCACTACGCCATGGCTAATTCTTTGAAAATATATTACCATATATATAACTAAACGAATTTTAGGGGGGCCTGCGCCTCTGCTCCCCCTGGATCCGCCCCTGAATGTATGCAAAAGGGAATGAAATTTTTTTGATCTAAGGCAAGTAGGGTTTCAATGGAACAAGTTATTATGATCCAACCTATTAAAGAGTGAAGTACCGAAAGCTACTACATTTAGCCGAATCACTTTTAATAATTCAGGCAGAGTACAAGAGAACAGATACATATGGAAGAAGCTATGGCATCTCTCAGTCGTTTTCTTTTTCTTTTATGAAGTTGTGATCCCAACAGATATTCAATTAGACAAGAAGCCATTAAACGCCAATTTATGTCGCATTAATTGCTACATCTCATCAATCACAATGACAATGACAATCTAATTAAGGCGTTACTTGAACTAGAATTATTCTAGCTTGCAATAATTTATATTGTTTTCTCATAGAGAATAATCATACTGTAAACTAAAATATTGTATTGAAGGCCTTCATATGTGCACAACGTTCAATAGACATTATCTTATCACTTAGCTTGCCAATAAGACTAACATTAGAAATATTATTAAGAATATAAGACCATGTGGCCCGCACCGGATGCAAAACTTGTTTATTGACATAACACACAGAACCAACTGAATTCGGATGGAGGTTCAATTTAATTGAGCAGGGTTAGTATGAACTTTTTAATGAAGTAATTTAATCAATCGGAGATAAGTTATGATAGTGATATTGTTTATAATGAAAATAATAATATAGAGTAATCAAATTGATAGTAAGATATGGGTTGAGGAATTAAAACCCGTTTACTTGTTCAACACAACATAAGCCTGAACCTCAGCACGTGTACTTTCATACATTTTTCAATATATGCCACAAGCAGTGTTTAAATATCTACTATATCAATAATCAATGAATGCAAAATTTTTAACTTGTTAGGTGCAAAGCAATACATTATTTCTCCTCCCTGGGAGTTGAGTGGAGAGTATTTTTTTGTCTGAAATGGGCATATGTCATTCATTATACGCTTGCCCTGGGATGAATCCTGGATTGGGCCATAATAAGCACACATGAAGCTCCAAGACATAATAGAAATTTAGGATGGAGAGAGCTCCATTGCCTCTCAAATGTTCAAAAATTAAATAATTACAACCCATAATCAATTTATAGAAACAGAATAAAAAGGAAAATGGCTTGTTAACAGAGCCATTTGTTTAAAGGCTTGGCCTCACTCAAAGCCACCACCAATCATCAACCGATCAAATTTCATAAATTTATTTTGACAATTACTAAAATCACATAATAATTAATCTATGTATAAAACTTGTATTTGTTTCATAAATTACAACAGTACAACAATCTTTATCTAATGCCTAAATGAATTGAAGGATTGCTGTTACCAATTAGCATTGATTAAGGATGGCATTTGAGAGATACTTTTAAACCCACTAGAGTTTTCACATGCTCGAAATCCAGAATTACATTATACGTATATACACCCTTAACCAAGCAGGAGTGTGGTGTTTTTGTGTTTTGGTAGTAGTGGGTCATTTTCCACGAAACAAGTGAAAGAAATAGCTAAAGGGTTAGAAAATGAGTGGGCAGAGGTTACATATAAGTTGTGTTTGGATGTTTAGTGATCTATATATAACATTAGGATTGTGAAGATAAGTGACCCATACCATGACTATGGTGCCTTGCATTTTAGTTTGTTTCTTCTTCTTTTGCTTGGGTTAGATGTTATGTGGGTTTTGGTGGTGGCTTTGAGTGAGGCCAAGCCTTTATATAAGTGAATGCGCTTACGAAAAGGGGTAGTGGGTTTAAATAATGTTCTGAATTACGGTGTGACTATATTTTTCAGCTTTACTGTCCACAAACATTAGAAAATCAGTTTCCATGGTCCAACTCACCCATATTCTTCATAAATTTCATCAGATCTTTGAAAATTGGCCGATTCAATCAGTTCAATTATGTAAAAACCTCAGATTTGGCACCGGTCACAGTCGGATTGATCAAACCGCCAGGGCTAGTCGTACTCTAATGGAGATTAGCAGAAGTTAACAAAGGAATAAATAGACAAATACCTTCCTGCCAATCATTTTTTTAGAACAAGATAGTTGATTAATATCTATTACAAAGATACTAGGCCATAATATGAAGCTTTTGAGGGAGTAATTCAATCAACGGAGGAGTAGAGTATGTAAGTTTTTTTTTTTAAGGGGTAGAGTATGTAAGTTTTGGTAGAGATATTGTATATAAAATGAAAATAATAATATATGGCTGTCAGAAAAACAATAATAATATATGGGCTATAGAGAACAATTTGCTCGGGTGTGCAAGATTTATACTCCATCCTAATTTGCTTGCCAAAAAATATATTTGTAAAATGCAGAGTTTATTTACTTTACCAAGGAAACAAAATGAAGGCTGGATGGTCTTCAACTAGGAAATATAAATAAATTTTTGCTCCTAATAAAAAAATAAAAAAAAATATTTTTCGCTGCCGGGATTTGACCCCGGATTAATGTCAAAGAGATATTTAGCCGATGTGCTACAGTGGATTCTTTATTGCATTATTGAAGCGCCCCGACCCGTATTTACCGTAACACAGTAAACACGTGCCGAAACTATTCATATAGATAGAACAGACAGTACATCGTGCAAGTATAATACATCAGCAAACTATACAACTGTCACCCACACCCGGGGACCATTATTCAATCCAAACACAGTGCTCAACAGCAGCGGCAGATAGTATCAGTAATATAAGCATCATAGGAAAACAGCAACACAGCATCATATATCACACAGCAGCGGAATTATAATACAGCATCATATGCAATAGAACAGCAGCGGAAGACTTTATGCACATGCAGCGGAGGTATGGATCCGGAGTCAGGTGGAGAAGAAAGCAGCAGCCATCGACGTCGTACCTGAACTACGAAACAACTTAACCTACGGGATGAAACCCCGTAGGCGAGGGGTGAGTCCGAAGTGCTCACCGACGAAGGATAAACAGTGATATGCAAGCAACCGTAATACTTAAAAGCAATCACAGACAAGCAATAACATATCTCAACAACTAAGCCAAGGCCAAAAGAATATTTATTTTTATTACCAATTTTATCTTCCGGGCCCCCGTCACTGGACAAGCTAGGGTCATACCTGGTTATCAATTAATTCCGGATGCTAGGTCAAGAACCAATCCACATCTCAAACCCAGATATTTGGTATATCCAAACCACTGGGTATTCGGTATACCCCAACCTCAGGCAACATGCCAACCGGATATTCGGTATATCCGAACCACTGGGCATTTGGTATACCCTAACCACAGGCTAAAAGCCAAATGGATATTCGGCATATCCGAGCCACTGGGTATTTGGTATACCCTAACCACAGGCAAAAGCCAAACAAACCAAGTAACCGACCATAGCATCCCAAAAATTAATTTTCAAACCATCGGGTCGTACCACTACTTTCCACATGATAATTATATCAACATCTCAAATCAATTCCAATTCCAATTTCATATTCCAATTTCTTTTTTTCAATTTCCACAGTCACTAGTTCAACATCAATCTCAGCATAATATCCACAGAATCAATATCACAGCCCAATGGCAACAATAATATCCACAGCAGTCAATCAGCCAACAATCAACAATTCAGCAATTCAATCGAACAACAAAGCACACAAGGTATTACAGGCAACATAACAAAGGTTATCCATCCTCACCTTAGCCGATAATCAATTATGGAATTGTCCAGCAAATTCCAAGTGCGGTTCCTCAGCAAATTGCTCGTTATCAACTCCTATATCAATCAAATAATATGCACACATAAGATGGCATGCAAATGCCATGCTAATACTGTATACCGGAAAATAGACACTAACTCGGCTCGGTTTTTCCCCCGGATTAATTTTCCATTATCATCGTCATTTACCATTTATTTCCACGTGTCGAATTAATACGATACCTATACTTATACCCGGATATTATTCCGGTATTTTATTACCTCGATAATACCCTTTCCAAAATTTCTTGAAAATAATTATCTTTTCCATAATATACTATATAATCTTTTCCAAATGTTATTTCCAAAATTATAAACCTTTTTATTATTTTTCCTCTGTAAATTTTCTTTTTCCAGAATTATTATTTTCCCTTTATCCAGATTTTATTTTCTTCTCTTTTTTTATATTAAAATCGGACTGGGGCAAAGCTAAGCCTAATCCCAAACCTAAGCATCAGCCCAACCCAAAACCAAAACTCCAAACCCAGCCCACAATCGAAACCCACTAACCCTTGGGTCACCCGACCCGCGGCCCTCTATCCGGGTAAGACCCGCCACAACACCCACGGGTTGCTCACCTTGGTGGGTTGCAGATGACGGCGGCTCGAGCAAGACGGGACGGCAGCGCGAAGAGACGACTGCAGGTGGAAGGGCGACAACCAGAGGGAGGCGGCGTCGGGCCGAGTGGTGACGGAAAGAGGCGGCGTCGTCCGCTGTGTGCGATACGGCGACGGCGGCGTATCGTCGGGTTGCTGCAAGTGGACGCGGGGGAAGATTCGTCGAGCTCGCCGGCGTGCTGCAGAGGCGAAAAGCGAGAGCGAAAGGAAAAGAAGATGGAGAGAGAGGAAGGGGTGGCGGCTGGTGGCTGGTGTCGGCGGAGGGGACGGTGGTCTCGGCCATGGGTGGCGGCGGTGTGTGAAGGGAAGAAAAGAAAAGAAAAAGGAAGGAAGATGGTGACGTGGCAGCCGGGTGGTGTATTTCTTGTGTTTGTTGTTTTTTTTATTTATTAAATTCCTTTCTTTTCTGGTTTCAATGGAAGAGGCTGGGCAGAGGTGGTTTGCAGGTAAAAATTGGCAGAGGTGAAGGCGATGGTGATGAGCATGGTGGCAGAAGAAAAATATTAGTTTATAGGAAGCAAAATCACTGGTATATCACAAGTGTAATAGGTAGTCACAGGCTGAATAGGAAAAAGGCGGCTGAATAATTGAGCTTCAATTATGCAGTTACTATGCTGCATGTGAAGTGTGACCCACCTGGACCAGAAAATATCCAATGTACCCTCTTATCTTTATTTTTGGCCCGATAATTCGAGGATAAACCCGGCTTTTCCGAAGATTTCCGGACCCGGAAAAATCCCAACTTTGGTCCGTAAAATCCGCAGAAAAATCCCGAACGTGGGACAAGGCTCGGTTTCAGAATCCAAAGTTCGATTTACCATAATTTAATTACCCAAGATTAAAACCAATGGTAAATTACTGTAATTTAACTTAAACAGTTCTAGTAAAAATAAAATTTTTACCTGGGCTGTTACAATTATCGCACAATTTCTTTACATCTCCGAATTCAACTTTCATACATTTTAAATATCTACTATACCAATCACCATTCCATTGAGACGCTCAATTTTTTTATTATTTTTAGATAGAATATACATGGAAAACAAAGTATTTGATCCATCATGCATTAAGGTATTATAATAGACTGGGTCTAAATTGGTAGGGTAAAATCTAGACCCGTATCTAGACTTGGACCTGATCAAATCAAGTTCGAATAATACTCTACTTTTTTCCTATCCCGTCAAAATCAAGTAATACCCTACACATATAAGCGGATTTTTGGTGGTGTAAAATAGATCGATTAGGAAAAATTACCATCCCTGTCTATAAGTTATGCTAGAGATATTGTAAAATGAAAATGATAATATATGGCTATAAAGAACAATTCGCTCCACTCCGCAACCATCCTAATTTCCTTGTAAAAAAATATATTTGTAAAATGCAGAGTTTATTTACTTTACCAGGGAAACTAAATGAAGGCTGGATGGTGTTTAACTAGGAAATAAAAATAATTTTCCGGTCCTTGTAAAAAATTTAAAATAAAAACATTTTTCCGCTGCCGGGATTTGAACCCGGATTAATATCAGAGAAATTTTAGCCGATGTGCTACAGCGGATTCTTGATATTACCGTCGCACAATTCTAATTACATTTACATCTGGACTTTCATACATTCTTCTCTTCAGCTGCCTTGCATTTTAGTTCTCTTCTTCTTTTCCTCGAGTTAGATGTTTTGTGGGTTTGGTGGTGGCTTTGAGTGAGGCCAAGCTTCCTTATATAGGTGAATGCACTTACTAAAGAGGGTAGTGGGTTTAAATAATATTCTGAAATATGGTGCGAGTATATTTTTCAGCTTTACGGTCCACAAACATTAGAAAATCAGTTTCCATGGTCCAACTAATCACCCATGTTCTTCATAAATTTCATCAGATCTTTAAGCATTTACAGCTTTACTACATATAAGATATACATATACCACAAGTTATGGAGAGATGTGGGCACAACCACACAAGTAATGTAGTGAAAGTTTCTCTTTGCTTAATTAGTATGGTTGTTTAAAGTAGTACGCATAAATAAAACAACCAATTGCGAAAAGAAACGCAAGAATATCAACTCCTAGAGCAGTCTTGGCTTGATCACTCAATTCCATGTTTCTACCACCAAGACGATCAACCATGTCCGGTATAGATTTCTCATTCCTCACCCCTACCTCATAAGGGTCTTCCAGCCTCACCCGCATCTTTTCTGCTTGCCGGCTAGCTGCTTCCTGAGCTAGTGTCCAATCATAGAACTTTCGCTTTTCTTGGTCACTCAAGACATCATATATTTCCCTTAGCTTCAAGAACTTGTCTGATGCTGCCTTCAGTGGGAGTGAAGTTGTGTCTGGATGATACTCTTTTGATAGCTTCCTGTAGGCTGCCTTAATCTCTTCCAAATCAGCGTCCACTGGTATGCCTAAGAACCTAGTTAAAGGTTATGTGCTTAGTAAATTAAAAACTTGGTTTGTCATTAGCATTAGATTTGGCAAAATATCAGGGTATGCAACTGAAGAAAAGATATATTTAACGGCTAATTTTATCTTTTAGAGGACTGAGGTTGATTAAGAAAGGAAACTAAAATGCAGGAATTAAGCACTCACTGATAATGAGAATCGGTGGACTCATTGAGCAAATCGGCGAACTTGTCTCCCAACAAAGTCTCAGGCTCTTCTTGGGTAGTTTGTGACTTTTTTGAACCTCCTCCAACCCACCCTTCATCTTCGTTGTCCCAATGGATCCTTGTGTCAACTCCTGGAGGTGCTTGTGGGCGAGTTCTAGGCTGTTGTTTACTAGCTGCAAATACCCCAAAACTAATAGTATTACGTCTGCTTGGCCTTCTTGTGATGTGTCTTCCTCTTGTGAAGTGATGCTGCTGCTCATTACGTTGGGTGTTGAATAGCAGAGAGTATGCAGGTTGAGGGGTGGTGGTGGAAGCCATATTCGAGAAAGATAATGAATTGGTTTTGGCATTAGAAGTTGGAGGTAGGAATTACTTGATGGCCTCATGTTTCTGTGGTGCAGGGGAGGGAAGTTGATTAACTTTGGAATTTAGTGTTGTTGGCTGCTATTACACACATAGCCATGCCGTGGCCTCATGTTTTGTTCCTTCAACCACATGGATTTGCAGCAATCTGATCGTTGGGCTTAAGAAAGAATATTAGGCAAAGGATCCGGCCCAAAATATAATCAGAAGTCTAGGTGGATAAGTCATACAAGTAGCTAACCTATGGGCCTAGCTGTATTTCTTCTTCTTCTCCTTTTTTTTTTTTTATCAGCAAGGGCAATTCATTCATGCTTGAATAATAAAAGCAACCAACCAGATTCGACTCCTCGTATCTCCTGAAAATCTTACCTACTGTACCTAGGTGCGTGAATCGGATCGAATCCGGATTAGTCGGGGCAAAATTCCGGATACCGGATTGGAAAAAAAAAAGGCATTTGCATCACTAATACAACACAAGAAGATCAACATAACTGTTATAAAATAATATGTGAATGTCATGCTCCACAGTGCTCCACCTACCAGCCATCTGCCAGAATTTATTGTATATATATACCACACAGATGAATGAAAACTTTACGAGCAATCAACTACTTTTTTCCTTCTTCCCTTCCTTCCTTCTTCTGATATTCTTCTTCTTCATTAAACTTGATAATTTTACAACACGTTATCAGCACGATAACGCCTCTACCGAGCAAGAAGAAAACCGGCAAAGAAAAGAGAAGAAAGAAAGAAAAAACAAACCAGAAAAGAAAAAAAAACACAAACCCGCCACCTATGTTACTGTTCATCCGAAGATGATCCGCGCCGCCGTGCACGCCACTGCCCACACCGGCGTGCTCCTCTCACCGTCGCGATCTCATCGGCGCTTCTTCCTCCCATTCCTACCTCCGGACGCGCCGCCTAGACGCGACAACCCGACGGTGAAACCTGACGACCCGTTGCTGCCGAGTCGGGTCTGCTTCCTTCTACACATAAGCAGCTGACGCCCGCCGCCCTGCGTCGCAGCCTGCTCGCACCCATGCTGCGTGCCATCAGTTGTGGCTGCCCTCACGACCACGTCGTCGCCGCCGCCTGCAACACACATGGTGAGATGGCGGGTTGAAGACGACCTAGCAAGGCGACACGCCCTCTCCCTCCGGCTGCCGCTGCCGCTAGCCGCGCCTCCTCGGACCTCCCTTTCGTCGCTATCCCCGCGCCTCGTCTCGCCGCACCCGCGCCGACCGCCGCTGCAGGGGAACACGGGTTGAAGACAACCCAACTGTCGGGTCGTGACACTGGGTCGGGTTGACCCAGATGTCAATCTGGGCCGGGTGTGTTGATGGGTTTTGTGTGTGGACCTGGGGCGCCTGGACCTGGGCTGGGCCTGCTACGCGGGCCTGTGCCTGAGCTTCAGCCTATGGACCTAGGTTGGTACTGTGTAGTAAGCTGGGCTAGTACTTTTTGGCCCAGCCGAAAATTAAAATATATATATATATATATAATTCTGAAAAAATAAAATTTGAGAAAATATCTACCGGAATAATAACCGAGTATAAGTATGATATATTATATATTACTGCTGAAAGATTTATCGAGTAAGCATATTTTATGTTTTTATTTACAAAATTTTTCAGCATATTTTATGTTTTTATTTACATTACGATTGGGTTGTTAAAAGGCCCATTGCATTTAATTTCTCGCTTTAATTTACGTTTTGGGCCATACAAGGCCCATCGCATTTAATTTTTAGTTATTTATTGGGCTATGAAAAGGCCCATTATATTTATTTTCTTGCTTTAATCTACGTATTGATTGGGCTCGTACAAGGCCCATTGCATTTAATTTTCATTTATTTAATTTTAATTGGGCTAATTAATAAAAGGTCCATGTTTATTTATTAAGTCTTTTATTTATTTAATTTTGGAATTATGTTACAAATATTGGAGGCCCTTAAAATTTTCGGAAGAAATTTATTATGGGCATTGAATGCATTTGAATGCAAATGGTCTGGAAGACGCAATAAAAGAGAAAATAAAGCAAAGACTGGATGTCAGGAGAAAATAAAGCAAAAACAGGATGTCTTACTGCCAAAAGATCCCGCAGATCTTTGAGGAAAATTGAAGAAAGATATGACCACCAGAAGGTGGATGTTGTATGACCACCAGAAGGTGGATATTGTATGACCATCACGAAGATGGATACTGTTCTTATCTTGCTTACCCTGAAGGTGCAAGTCAATATATATTGAATATTTTTATTTTATGTTCAGTTTTATTATTAAGCGTTTTATTTTATTTTATTTTATTTTATTTACTTTACAACATTTATAATCATTTCTAGAATATTGGCTCTGGCATTTGTCTTGAAGACAATGCAAATTGACATCCAAGGGGGAGAGTTATATGTGTGGATGTCAACTATTCCACATAATATGTGATAGTACAATCTCGTAATGAGAAAAAGATTAATACGCTCCAGAAGAGCATAAGTTTGAAAATGTTCCCGAAGAACGCAAGCTTTACTATGATCTAGAAGATCATATATTTACGCTCTGGAAGAGCAAATACTCTTGAAGGGTACAGAAACCCCCACTTGCAGTAATAAAAGATATTATTATGGATCCCGTTGAATTAACTCTGCTCTATTTCCTAAAGCGAATAAGACAGTATAATTTAATTGTGCCTGTGACAGTGAATGATGTTATAATGGCAAAACTAAGGGAAAATATGCATATTATTATTGCATAAAATGGATCCATAACTAGAGAACATTCAAAAAGGAATTATTCTCATACATAAGCATTAATAGTTATTTATTTGTTGGGTACAACATTGACTCTAAAACTCTGAGCCTCATTGTTGATGTTGACCCTAACATTTTCGTTCCAGGAGAACCACATACCACCCATGTTATTTTCTCCAAGTATCTCAAACCGATTTGTTGGAGGAAAACGAAGTGGAATTACCCTATGGTTCTCTGTAGGTTGCCACAAGGTTTCAGTAATCAGTACCATGTTGGGCTTATACTGATTCTTCAGATCCCTTAAGGTACGCACAAAATCTTGGGACCTTCTTGCTACACCCCTGCAATTCCATAGTAGAAGTCGTACCTTAGGCCATGTAGGTGGTAACCCAGACACTCTTGGGATACTCCGAGCCATCATTGAAACCTGATAATAGCTGCTTTGATTCAAAATTTGACAAGTAGGCTCTAGCTGAAACTCCCGCAGTCTATCAGATATGAAAAACATAATAGAGTTAGCCGAGCCATAAAAGGAAGCCCTTAGATTGCTTTGGTCCTCTAGGAAGAAACGAAGGATTCTTGCGAGTTCACTCGGTAATTCTTCTTGCTGTTCATTAACCATACGATAAGCTAGTCTATTCCTCCATCATAGAGAGGCACCCTCAACAAAGAAAACAGTAGCTGGGGAAGCATTTTTCTTGTCTTGTTGAGTTTTCTGAATCTTTCTGTTTCTACCACTCTCTTTTTATAGTCTGAGCAAGGTGTCAGTTTTTCAAAACGTGGACCCTTTTTCTGTCTCCGAAAAGATCCAGAAGATTTTTCGGTAATTAAAATTTTGCATTATTTGTCAGTAAACTCCAAAGCTTTTCAATCTTCGAGGATTTGCTTTTGGGAAAGTTTGCCGCCACATCTAATTATTGTCCAATAATTCTGATCTTTTTCGACATGAGTGGCAAAAATAAGCCTAAAATCGACACATGTATAACAGCCTGAAGCTGGCACATACATAGCAGCCAGAAGCTAGCCATTTTATGTTATTAAATACACAATATTCGAGTAATTGAAACTTACCATATCCAGCCAGAAGCTGGAATGCACTAGCCTGAAGCTAGCAATTTTAAGTACAGTTTGCACAGCCTGAAGCTGAGATCAACTAGAAGTTGATTATTGGATATGTTGTTTGGCATGACTAGTTGGGCCATCCCGGATCAATAATGATGCACGAAATTTATTTGGTTATTCATTGAAAAACCAGAAGTTTTTACGATCAATGAATTTCCATGTGTTAGTTTGCTGTGAAAATTAATTGTTTGGCCTTTCTAAGATAAGGTTGGCCTAGAATAACCAGTAAGTTTGGGAATAATTCAGGGACATGTATGCAGACTGATAAATCCATCGTGTTGACCATCTAGGTAATTTTTATGATGCATCGACTGGATGGTCTATTGTGTGCTTATTGGATGCAAGTTGGAATTTTGCGCGCTTATTTTAATGATTAAGCCACTTGCAGGTAGACATCCCTATTTATGTTATAAGACTATATGTCTAGATAATACTGGTATATTTCTTCAATGGATAATGTATATCATTGGAAATTCACCCAAACCGATCTGGGTGAATATTCCCAATTGATTGCAGGACCATTGCTAATGAAATATTACTGTTTGAGAAGATGGTATTTTACATGCAGCAGCACTTGTTTGCATCAAGCCAACAAGTTATCATAAGATCTCTCCATTTATTGGTTCATAGTCACGAACCCATCTTTGGACCGTTGATTGTACAGTATATTATATAATGCTCCACCACAGCATAGTAAAATTGGTCCTTAAAGAAGATTGGGAATATATGTTCGGTATGTTGGTTATTAATTTGATGAAAGAGTTTACCCAACATAAGGGGGAGAAATAAGCAGCTGGATCAAGAATTTATTGAAATACATATCAATATCTATTTTTGATCCTCAAACAAATTAGTGTGAACCTGAAGTTCAAAAGATGATTCATTTGTAAGAAAATTGATATGCAATTGCCAGACACATAATGTGACCAAATATTATATACCAGCTGCAAATGCTCTTGTTCAAATTAATATTCCAGAAGAACAAGTATAATATGCAAATGAATCTAAAGTACGCCAGAAGCGTAGAATATGCTTGGTTCCAAAGAAAACTTCTTGATAGAGAAAAAAGGAGCAAAGATATTAGAAGACCCCAGTAAGAAAATAAGACCTCCAGTAGAGGTTCAAATTTGAAGTCCTCAAGAAGAGAAAAATCCTCCAAAAGAGGTCCTTGACACAATTGATAAAGTTCCAGAAGTAACTCAGGTACCTGAAATAAATGAAAATGATGAGATCTCAATTACAGTGTCAGGAATGAGATGGAACCGACGTAAAATAACCGTCGACGGAATACTTGTTTTATTTATAAAATAGCGCTAAATAAAATGAGGATCATGAACCTACATCTGTTGGTGAATTTAGGGGCAGAATGATTGGCCAAAATAGTGAGACATAATTAAGGCTGTGTTAGACTCGCTTGTGAAGCGAGGAATTTTTCGGACCTGCAGTCTGTAACAGCCCGGGTAAATTTTGGATTTTTACCGGGACTGTAGAAGTCGTTTTACCGTGATTTACTGTTGAATTAATCTTGGGTAATTAATTCAAGGTAAATCGGGAGTTGTTTTTCGAAACCGAGAGTTTTCCCGCGCTCGTGATTTTCCCGCGGATTTTTCGAACCTAAGTTGGTATTTTTCGGGTTTCGGAATTTCTCGGAAAATTACACCGGAAAATAACTAAGGAGGTATCGGTTATTTTCTGGTCCGGATCGGACTCGCCCGTAATACGAACGGATTTGCATTATTTGAGTTCACATGATTAATAGTAAAAAAAAAAACAAAAACAGATTAAAAGAGAAGCCGGTGGAAGAGAAAAGAAGAGAAAAAAAAAGAAAAAAAGAAGAGAGAAAAATAGGGAGAAAAAAAGGAAAAAAAGGAAGAAAAAAAAAGAAAAGAATCAAGAAGGAGCGGTGCAGCGCCGGCCGCCCGAACCACCGCCACCTCCTCCTCTCCTCGTCACTTCAGCCGCCGAGCGACAACGGGACCCGAGCCACCCGACCACCTGCAGCCTCGCGTCGTCGCCTCTCTGCTGGGCGGTGCCGCCGTTGACTTCTCTTCACGCTGCCGTCCCTGCAGTCGTCGTCGGGCCGAGTCCTCCACCACGCAGCCTCCACTGACACCACCTGTAAATCGACGAGCTGCCACCCTCGCGACGGACCCGCGCCTGCAGCCTTCTTGCTCGCGTCGTCGTCCGCTCGTGTCACGCCTTGCAGAGCTCACCGCCGCCTCGCCTTGCCGTCCCCGTGACGCTTCGCCACAGTCCACGCCGTCTGCGCCACCGAGTTAAGGTGAGGAAGAAGATGACCCGTCGGGTCGTGGCCGTGGGTCGGGTTGACCCGACGCCTCATCCGGGTCGCGAGAATGGGCTGTGTGAGTTTTGTGGGTTATTGTTTTGGGCTTGAGCATTGTGTGGGCTTATTATTTTGGGCTAGTTGGTATTCACTGGGCTTGGTCTGCTGGGCCGGACCTCTGGGCCTGCACGTGGGCCGCTCCTGGGCTCCTGTTTGGGGCCTGGGCTAGGCACTGTGCATGGCCTGATCCGGCACTGTTTAGGCCCAGTCCAGTTTAAAAAAAAAAAATAATAATAATAATAATAATATATATATGTATGTATTAATAATCTGATATATATTTTGGAAAACATTATATAGTTATTTTGAGAAAATTATGGACGATTTGATTCTGGAATTTTTATTAAAATATAAATATATTTACTTGGTTAAATAATTAAGTTTGGTTTTGGAAAACCATTTTTAATTGGAAAAATATATATACCTTGAAATTAATTTCTGGAAATGTAATATATATATTATTTCGACTGGAAAATTATGATTATGGTATATGTATATGAATATGTATTTTGGAAATTAAAGGTAATTATAATTTTGGTGTTGGAAAATATTATTATGTATATTTAGGAAAAAAATAAATACTAGATAAACATTTTCTGAAAATTATAAATAGCTCATTATTTTTCTGGAAAAATTATGGAGATTATTATTTTAGAAAGTATATTATTTTATGAAAATATTTTAAAGAATTCTAATTAAAGTATGGTACCGAAATTATATTCGGAAATACGTACGGTAATTATTTTCGATAAAAGATGAAAATAAAGGATAAGTAATCGGGATGGGTACATTTCGTAAAATTGGCATCATGACATACTCTTATGTGCATTTTTGTGAGTGTATTGTTTGTTGTATAGGTTTTTGGATATCGGGACGTTTCCCGAGGAGCCGGCGTCGGACCGGTCATAGTTTCCGGAGTTGAGTAATCGGCTAAGGTGAGGATGGATAACCCTTGATATGTGCCCGTAATGCTGTACGTGTATCTTGTTGCTTGATTGAACCACTGAAATGATTGATGACTGTTACTTGATTGTTGTGGAAATGTTGTTGCTGTTCTTGGTTCGTTGTGTTATTGATTTGTGGAATCTGTGCTGAGAATAATGTTGATCCGTCAATTATGTCTAATTAGTGATACGAGATTATAGATTGGACGAGTCTGTGAAATAATTTGGAATAATGAAAAAGAGATAATTGATGAAAGAATAAAGGAATTGGACTGTGCTATTAGGTCGTGTGGATATTGTGATGAACTGATAATTGTGAATAACTGGCGCTATACGTGTTGTTGATGGATGTTTGGTAATATGGAATTATGTTGGTTATTGGCTGCTATGGTTACGGTTGTTGCTGTTGCTATGATGTTGAGTTGCTTGATTGAACCGCTGTTTGGCTGTTATTGGTTTATTGGATACTGTGTTGTGATTGATGTTGGACTGTGAGTAAATGATGTTATGAAACTGTTGAAGGATTTGTCTGTTGTGTAACTTGAGCTGATAGGAATTGGTTAATTGTTTGACTGTTATGGATATTGTGATTGATGACGGTAGACAGTGTTGTGATTGGATAATTGGAATAAACTATTGACTGTGGATAATTAGGATAACGGAAATTGGAATGAGAATTGGAATTGATATGAGATGATGATATATGTGGGAAGTAGTGGTACGACCCGATGGTTTGAAAATTAATTCTGGGATGCTATGGTCGGTTACTTGGTTTGGATACTTGATTTGATTGGCATGTTGATGCCTGTGGTTAGGGTATACCAAATACCCAGTGGTTCGGATATACCGAATATCCGGTTGGCATACTGTTGCTTGTGGTTAGGGTATACCAAATACCCAGTGGTTCGGATATACCGAATATCCAGTTGGCATGTTGATGCCTGTGGTTGGGGTATACCGAATACCCAGTGGTTCGGATATACCGAATATCCAGATTTGGGATGTTGATCCCGGAATGGTATTTTGGGTTGTTGAACCCGGTGTGATTTGGTAATTTGGGACGAGGTCCCGGTATGGTAAGATTTGGTTTGGTTTGGTTCTTTGACCTGGCAACCGGAATTAATTGATAACCAGGTACGACCCTAGCTTGTCCAGTGACGGGGCCCGGAAGATAAAATTGGTAATAATAATTAATAAGTAATCTTTGGGTCTTGGCTTTGATGTGATTTAGTGAGATTCCTTTGACGTGTTGATTGTGTTAGATTCCTTGATGCGTTGTTTGATTTAGATTCCTCTGTCGTGTTGTGTGTGTAGTTTCAACTGTTTGATGGTTGTTTTACTTCGAAAGTGTTATGGTTGAATATATCACTGTTTATCTTTCGTCGGTGAGCGTTTCGGTCTCACCCCTCGCCTGCGGGGTTTCATCCCGTAGGATGAGTTGTTTGTAGTGCAGGAACGTACCGGGCAAGCTGAAGCGTACCCTCGGACAGGACTCGGATCCATTAGTTGCATTGGGCTTGCATATGTTGTCATGTGAGTTAAGAGTCTTCCGCTGTGCATATTGTTGAGTTTACTTCTGTGTGTATGTTGTGATTGGGCCATTGGGCCGGATGGTTGTTGTTGCTGATGTCCCCGGGGTTCGGGTGACGAGTTCTATATTGGGCCGTTGGCCAGTTTATTGTTTTATACGCAGTCTGTTGGGCTTTGATGGGTTGGGTTGTCACAGTTCCGGCACGTGTTTACTGTGTACGGTAAATACGGGTCGGGGCGTTTCACAGTCCGTACAACAGTGGTATGAAACCGGTCGATTATAAATGGGCGTTTGTGCGAAAAAAAGGGGAAATAGTGCACGAATTGTCGCACAAAGCACAGCTTGTCGCACGGCTTGTAGCATGTCGCACAAGGTTTTGCTCGACGAACTGGTATTTAATTATGAGGAGATATACTCCCCTGTGGTGGATGCAATTATTTTAAGTATTTGATAAGTCTGGCTATATATGAAAAGGAATTAGAAATGCATTTAATGGATGCTATTACAGTCTATTTCTATGGATCCATAAGTCATGACATATACATGAGAATCCCTGAAGGATTCAAGTTGCCTGAAGCAACGAATTCCTGGGAATATACAAAATTAAGTTAATCTTCATATAGTTTGAACCAATTTGGGTATTTATAATGATTCTTGCATATATGTTTTATGTGTTATATTTAATCAGCCTATATATGAATTTATGATTATTGTTGATTACGTTTAGATTTAGATCTATGTGTGAATTTTTTTTATTTTGGTGATTTAAATATTATTGGAACTCCTGAAGAAGATTCCAAATGCCGTGCTATATTTTTCAAGAAGAAAATTAGAGATGAAAAAAATCTCATAAAAGAATTAGACTGGTCCTGAAGTACCATAACAAAGTGCAATTTATCTTGTTAGTAACATGAAGCCTGAAGTCTTGCCATAAACTTGTTAGCAAAATTTCATTTTGCTCTAAATTTTTTCAAAAGGCCTGAAGCTCTCCATTATCCTAGGGTATAATGGACATGTAAATATTTTAACCTTGTGAGTCTAAGGAAAATATAGTTTATTTTTATGATGCAGGTCATATATTTGATCCACATAAAGCACAAAACAGATACCTGAAGTATCATGGCAAGCACAAAACGCTACCAATAATGCAGAAGTTATTGTTATATACGAAGCTAGTCGAGACTGTGCTTGGCTAAGTTCGAAGATGCTGCATACTCAAGATTCATATGGATAAGATAGCGAGAATGATGCTCCAACAACAAATATGAGGATAATGTTGTCTACATTAAAATAATGATGTATCAAAGTGATCGGACAAAACATACATCACCAAATATCACCAAAAGTTGACAAGGATGTTTTGCATACAACGACTTCATGATATCAAGGGAGGCCAAAATGAGGGGGAGTCGAATACGCACTGCACTCTATTTTCCTTCATCAAGTTTTTATCCCACAGGGTTTTTCTTGGTAAGGTTTTTAATGAGGCAGTCCTCCTAAACGTATTCTACCCAATACAAAGACATTCAAAAGAGAATGTTATAAAATAATATGTGAATATCATGCTCCACAGTGCTCCACCTACCAGCCATGTAACGTCCCGGTTTGTCGACTGTCACTACAGACCAACACGGGACCTTTCCAACATGCTTTGTCCTCACTCGCACGTTTCCGGGAAAAACTTCCCAGGAGGTCACCCATCCTAGAATTTCTCCAAGTCAAGCACGTTTAACTTTAGAGTTCTTCTGGAATGAGCGCCGAAAAGGTAGGTGCACCTTGTTGATATAGTTAGTACCCATCAAACCGTTTAAGCTATTCTCGATTGTGCAGTCCCACACCTGTACAACCTCGAAATCACTTCATTTGAGCTATTCTTAATTATACAGTCCCATACCCGTATAATTATGAAATCGCCCCAACTGTGCAGCCCCATCCCTACACAGTCTCAGGATCTCTCCTATTCCGGTGTGGATTCGGTTCATTCCTGTGCCCCTCCTTCTAGAAGCCTGCCAGAAGCCGCTCCTAGTCCATGCTCATCCCGGCACCGGCGTACACTTCCCGCCCTCATAGACCCCGGGTGTCACAAGCCATCTGCCAGAATTTATTGTATATATATATATACCACACAGATGAATGAAAAATTTATGAACAATTAACTGCTTTTTTCCTTCTTCCCTTCCTTCCTTCTTTCTTCATTAAACTTGATAATTTTACAACAATAACTGATATCAGAGCTCTTTTTTCTCTCCTCTTCTCAACATGTTCTTTCTTCTTACATATGGATGGGTCTTAGCTCTATGATATTAGGAAAGTATGAGTCAAGTATTAAAGTTCGAGCTTGACTTGACCACCAAGTTATACAGAATGTCTATACATGTCACAGAATTGGCAACACTACTTTACCACCAAACTACTAATTCATATACATCATTATACTAAAAATGTAATGCACAAATGGAAATTTGGAGGGGGACCATGTGTTGGCCCCTTGTAAATCTGCCATTGTTTATGTCTCTCAAGTTTGATATTATCAATTATTATTGTCCCTCTTATATTTACCACATCCCACGCAGTGTCCCTTGAGCAAAAACCTCCTATAACAGGTTGAAGGATAATAATAATTGGTAATACTAAACTTTAGGGACATAAAAAGTCCTTAACCGTATTTTATTATGAAAAAATTTCCGCCAAATGCTACAAATAACCAAAAATGCAACTAAGAATGGACAATTATCTATTGTCAACCGACTCAACCCAACAATGTAGCCTTGATATAAATCCAAGTCCAAATCTATCTTAATAATATGTGTCTAGGGTATTTATAAGGGAAAAACACATGTCCCGTCCTCATTGTGCTTGGATTTGCCGCATAAGTTTAGATTTCTTTTAGATAAGGCCATACGGTAGACTTTTTAGATTTTTGAATTTGGGCTTTGCCTTCGGACCTAAGTCTGTTGGGCCTCAAAATAATCCCTATTATGTCAAGTCTATATAAATATATTCTTATTTTAGAGTTTTTAAAATCTATTAAAAAAAAGTCTTAAAACTTGTACTATATTCATATAAATTAATATACATAATTAACTAACAAATGCATATATTCTAAAAAAACTAACTAATGGTACTTATATAGCATTTTGTAAAATTTAGACAGGCAAGCAAGGCTATGAGACGTCAACGTGCATAGGTAGAAAACTTTTTCATGATAAACTCCATTTGCAGCATTTTCAGACAAAATCCGTTATTGGGCAAAAATAATATACTTTTAATGTCAATCCAATCGAAATGGAAATTCTATTTCTGAATCAAAGATAACAATTTCAGGCATAAAGGAATTAGAATGCCATATATAAGCTTATAATCTTGTGAGGTGGCTAGGTGCCATTCCCTAGCCAATCCTCATCTCTGTCGTTTGTCTCTATTTTTTAAAAATTAATAAACAACACAACAGAAAAATGATTTCATCTCCACTTTCAGCCCATGCTATTGATGTAATTATGCGATCCTAATTAAATAATGTGGCCTGTCGTCACAATATAATTAGCCATAACAAATTTGCAGCCATACCCCTTTGCCAAATTCACACGAGGTAGGTTTCCAAAAGTGACACAAGAGATACACTACCCTCCCATACTTCACCCCTCTCCTTTGCATCTATACTTAGGCACCAAATTTGTGTTAACATTCAACTACGCGAAACATTCATTTTCATGGTGGAAAACTAAAGTTGGAAAACATTAGCAGTCCATTGCTGCGGCAGTCTGAAAACATTCCACATTAATCTTTTTTGCTTTCTTTGGGACAAATTGTAATTAATTTAATCTTCCATGTCAACTGACAGCCATGTATATGACCTTAACCAAGTCTTTTTAAAACTAATACAACAGGCTGTGTCTCCATTGATAATTAGCACATATTAGTTCCAAGAGAACCCATGCAAAATCTAAACAAAGTGGGTTCTCACTTCTCACACAACTTTAAACTAGCCTTTTCTCTAAATTAGATAAGCACCAGTTAATTAAGAACATAAACATACTTAGGGAAACAAAGTGGTCAAACCTTAGTGGAGAAATTAGTACATAGACGGGAAACTAAGTACACTAAACTCCAACAAGAGGCTGCTGAGGAGGGGCTGGTGGGGGTTGAGTTGCGGCGGCCGCTGGCTGTGGCAGAGGAGGCTCCTCTCTACGGCGGTGGGCATTCTTGTTGTTATGCATCCATACCTTAAGCACATTTCTCTTCACCCCAACTTCGCTGCAAAACTGATTAAGTGCCATATCGTCGTGCCTCTGTATCCTCCACCCTATCTTCTCCGCAAACTCCAGCATCCTCTCCTTCTGCTCCGCCGTAAACTTGGTCCTAAACCTCTTAGCACTACTCCTCCCCGCCGTCCCCGCGCTCGCCGCCACGTCCCCTCTCTCCGGCGTCTCCGAGCGTCGGTCTTGCTCGTCATCATCGTAGTAGTCGCCACCATCCACGTCGCAGTGAGGAGGAGGGCGCGACGAAGTCATGAAGTCACGGGTCATCACCATGCCCTTCCCCGCAGCAGGAGCACCACCAGCACCAGGAGGAGTGTACATAAGAATCTGCTGCGGCTGCGGTTGCGGCAGCGGCGGGGGAGGAGGAGGAGGAGACAGCAAGAACTGGTGGTGTTTCTTGGCTTCGCTGCTGCCGCTGCTGCTCTCTTTCCTGTGGAAGTTACGGTGGCAGCCGCAGGCGGCGCAGGTGAGGCCGTCGTCCCCACGGGGCATGAACTCGCCGCAGCCGTCGTTGGCGTGGCCGCCAATGGAGGCTGCATGGTTCCTCATGCATTCCTTGTACTTGACAATACTAGTGTACAACTTCTTGGGTTTAGGGTTAGGGTTCATAACAACTGGTTCTTGATGATGGAACATGGGAAGCTGCTGCTGCTGCTGTTTAGCGTTGAGTGGGGTGTCGTCGACCCCGTTGATGTCCTCATTATGGTCGGATTCAGCCTTTTGGTATGGGACAACACTGAGGTCCATTTGTTGGTAAAGTGTAGTAGCTAGTTGTGGGTTAAGGATAGAAGGGGGTTATGGTATACTTACTTAGGGGAGAGTTTAGGGAAGGAAAAGGGAAGGTAGATGGGGGTTTTTGAGGGGGGGAATGGGGAATGTTGTGTGTTGTTGATGTTGTTGTTTTGTTTTTTGTCTAGATGTAATAATCGTGGTTGTGGAAGATGCGTGAAATGAATTTAAGATGGGTATGGCCACAGATTGAGGATGGAGTCAGAGTGTAGTAAGTTGTCACTTGGTTTGTTATATATGATTCAGATTACATGCAAGCACAGATGCCGGTTAAGGATATATATGGAAACCAGTGGTAATGGTAGTAGTTACCCTATAGCTAGCTACCTAGAGTTGTTCCTGGTTAATTTGCACCATATTTTCTTGAGTTGTTTTTTTTTTTAGAATCGAATATTTTTTTCGGCCATTAATTGGATTCACCATTTTATGTTTCAAAATTGAGCCACATTATAATCCTAAATGTAAATGAATATAATTCCTGTATCATAAATTTCTCTCTCTGATTATCTGTTTTAAGGCTTGGGAAAAAGGGAAAGAGAAAATGTTTTGGTAAATATGAAAAACAGTACACTTATCATTGCCCTCACTCACTCTTGTCATTTACCTGGTGACCAAAAAGAATAAATGCTTGTACGTTTTACATTAATTAGACCAGAACAACCATACCGTCTCTATTATTGATATACACTAAAATGTCCACTTCAAGAAAAACGAACACAAATTATACACAAGAATGGAATGGTACTTTTTCTTCTTTGGCATAATTAGGAATGGTACTCTTTATCAGAAATATGACCAGAATGCATGACTACACCTGTGACTATAGAAACATTTGATTTCATCCATGATCGTATTGAAGTTTATTATTATTTTCAACAAATTATCTACACCACAAAAAAAAAAACATAAGGTAACATAAAAAAAAAATTGGATTTGTAATTCTAGACTGACACGTGGCGGTCATATATGTCCAGGCGGGAATTTAACACGGATTAGGAGGAGAGATTACGGACGTCACCACCGCATCACGCACGAACCAACCCCAAAGCAAGAGGCTCGTCGTACGCGTGTCGTTCCGCGATTCGCTCAGTACTTAGCTCCCCAGAATTTAACCAGCCCCGTGAAAGGTCAATGTCTCATTATCAGAAGGGAGAGGGCCCCCACCACGTGCGATCCTGAGACGGGGGTGATCAGAGGATCCAACGGCGGTGGATGGATCTTCCACGTGACGGGGATGTTTATTTTTTTTTTCTTTTTTTTTGCCCAACACGTCACGCTTTCCCCGCCATGCCGTGGTGGGTCCCGGCACCACCAGGAGGAGTCAGGAAAATTAGGAAGAGAGAGCGTGGGTTTCAAGGTAACCGAAACAGTGAAGGGAATGAATGCTCACCACCCCCAGCCCCACTCAATATAGTCGCAAAAAAAAAAAAAAAGTTACTCACTGCCTTCCTTTTTTTATACTGTGGTAAATTTTATAACACCCTGAATTTTCTCCTTTTTTTTTTTCTTGTTTCTCATCATGTATCCCCACATTGTTTCGATTAATTTAGATTCGACTCGGATTGTTCATTTGATTATGATAGGTAAGTCTCCTAATGAAGTTCGAACCAAAGACCTTGGTTAAACCGATCTAAGTCGCTAATTAAGCTACACTAGAGAATACATAAATAATTATATCCAAGGTTAATAGTGGTATTTTTCATTAATATATGTTCGTTAATTATCATTGTTAAGTTTTGGGATACCATGGTTTGTTTAAATTTCTTGTGATTTAAGTCAGGAGAATTGTTTATTTAGGTGGTCATAATTAATTTTAAGCCATGTTTATTTTTGTGTTATTGCTGGGCCAACCTCTCTCTATATATTTCATATTTAGGACTTGTAATTGATCAAGAGATTTAAGGTTAAAATGGTAAGTTTAATTTTTTATACTGTTCAACTCGTCAACATTATATTTCGGGAAAAAAATTTGCGCATATTTTTTTTGTTAAAATGGAGAATAAATTGCATGCTTTTGTCCCAAGAAATAACATATAATATTCTTCCTTCCCATGATGATCAGTGTCGGTGGATTTGAAAACGAAACTGATATTATATTATTTCGGGGATTAAATATATTTTTGGTCCAATTACTACACTAAAAATGATAACTATAGTCTCTCTATACAAATTATAATTAAGTATGTCCCTCTATTTCTTTTAAATAATTAATTTGGTCCTTCAGTCTATTTTGTTTTTATTTTTTTTTTTGCAACCCTTATAAAACACTTATGTGGATCCCATATCTTATAATAATGAATTTTATATAACTTTTTAAAGTTAAATTTTTCCAAACATGTGAGCATAAATGTTTAATGAATTCCATCTCAACTAATGACAGAGTAAACATGATTGGATCATTTAATAGGGATACGGAGACATAATTAATCGTAAGGGAATTATTCTTATCAATTCAATATAATGAGGGGACTAAATATATATTTAACCCATTATTTCGGCCATATCAAGATAGAAAAATTGAACCAATTAACTTATCGTTCGATTTTATGTGCTGTTTTATTTGGTGATGAAACCATAAAAGGTAATTAAAGTGGGGTATAAAATGAAGCAATTTTTCGTCAAAGAACCTGTTCTCATGACTTAAAAAATAAGTGATTTTAATTGATACCATCTAATTATGTTCTTAACTTCTGTTATCATTTTAGTTCTTCTAGGGCCTACATTTTTTTTTAATTAACTCTTACTTTGAAGAGCCCCGACCCGTATTTACCGTACACGGTAAACACGTGTCAGAAATGTTCTTACTACAGTAGCAGACAGTACATACAATGTAAAATACAATACAAGCAATTCCCAAATACAATATTCGTCACCCGATCCCAGGGACCATTATTCAAGCCAGTTCACACCAATCTAATCAACAACAAGTATAATACAACAACAACAGCATTATCACAATAGAAAGACAAGCAGCGGAAGCTAGAATGCAGATGCAGCGGTGTATGGATCCGGAGTCAGGTGGAGAAGAAAGCAGCAGCCAACGAACATCGTACCTGAACTACGATCAACCAAACCTACGGGATGAAACCCCGCAGGCGAGGGGTGAGTCCGAAGTGCTCACCGACAAAGGATAAACAAAGATATATTCAACTGTAATACTTTCGAAGTAACACAACAATCTCAGTAGAAAGCACAGGCATACACAACACAAGAAAACTACCATAAACAACTAACCAAGACCAAAAGAATGCTAAAAAAATTATCTTAATACCAATTTTATCTTCCGGGCCCGTCACTGGACAAGCTAGGGTCGTACCTGGTTATTAACTAATTCTGGATGCCAGGCCCAACCACAATCCGGGATCAACATCCCCATATCACAAATCTGGGATCAACATCCCAATATCACAAATTCGGGATCAACATCCCAATATCACAAATCCGGGATCAACATCCCAATATCACAAATCCGGGGTCAACACCCCAATCAACCAACCCACTGGCCATGACACCACAGAACCAGTCTCTAACCATCTAGTCGTACCACTACTTTCCAAGTGACAATTATATCATCATCTCAAAATCGATTCCAATTCCTTTACTCTGTCTCAATTATCCAACTTTTCCATTATTCCAGATTATTTCACAGAACAACTCGACATCTGACTCATAGCATCAATTAACCACAGTTTAACAGTTCAGCACAATTCGACATAGCTTTCACGAGTTTAAACATAATCCGACAACAGCATCATCATATTGCACAACAACCGAATAACAGACAATAATCAATTCAGCAGTTCAATCAAAAACAAAGCAAACACAGTACTACAGGCACATATCTAAGGTTATCCATCCTCACCTTAGCCGATATCAAGTTTGGAACTGTCCAACAGACTCCAAGTCCGGCTCCTCAGGTACCAGCTCGTTATCAACTCCTATATCAAGCAAATAATATGCACATATAAGTGGTATGCAATGTCATGCTACTACTGTATACCGGAAATAAAATACGGACTCATTTCGGTTACTTCCCCGGGTTATTCCTATTATCGTCATAATTCACCATTTATTTACATAGGTCAGAAATATTTTACCATAACTATATCTGGTTATTTTCCCGGTACGTATCTACTTTGATAATACCCTTTCCAATTTATTTCTACAAGTATGTACTTTCCAAAATTAATAATTACTATTACTATTATTATTATTGTTTTCATGATTATCTCCTCAATTTAATTATTCTACTATTGTTTAACATATTTATATTTTCCTAGAACACTATTTATTCCCAAATTATATCTATTTTATTTCCAAAATATTACTTACCTAAATTATATCCCTTTTATTATTTTTTTCCAATTATTTCCTTTTTCCAGAATTTTTAAATCTATGCCAGAAATATATATTATCTCTTTTTTCCTCTGGGCTGGGCCAAAACAGTACCGGATCAGGCCATGCACAGTGGCTAGCCCAGGCCCCAACAGGAGCCCAGGAGCGGCCCACGTGCAGGCCCAGAGGTCCGGCCCAGCAGCCCAACCCATGCCTCAAAACCTCACAGCCCACGATCCTTCTCATGCTACACGGGTCAACCCGTCCTTATCCGGGTCGTCTTCAACCCAGAACACTCACCTTGAGTGGTCGGCGACGGCGCGGGTGTCGAGGCGAGGTGACGAGCAGGACGAGGCGCGCGGCACGACGGACAGGCGATGAAGCGTGGACAGCGGCAGCGCGAGCAGGTGGGGCGTCGTCGTCGTGGTGCGTGCAAGAGGTGGTCCGGCAACGGTTCGCGGGTCGTCGCGGTGCTGGAGGGGTCGATCTGCTGAGGACGGTGGTTGCGTGGCCTGCTGCGACGGCAAGCGAGGGAGGGAGAGGTGGTGGTGTTGACTCTCGGTGGCGGCGGCGAGAATGGTGGTGGCCGGCAGCGGTGTTCACGGTGGTGGTAGGAAGAAAAAGAAAAGAAAGAAAAGAAAAGAAAAGAAAAGAAAAAGAGTAGGAAACGATGGCGTTTCCTGGGTGTGTGTTGTTTTGTGTTTTCTTTTTTTTTTTTCTTCTTTTCTGGTTTGTTGATTTGCAGGTTCAAGGGGATGGCTTAGGCAGGAGAAGTATGATGATAAGTTTTTTTTTTTTCTTCTTTGCAGGTGAAGAAGATGTTGGAAATGATTTGCAGTTGAAGGAAAAAAAATAAAATAGGCAGGGGTCACGTTCAGCACAGAGGAAGACAGAATCTCACGAGCACACAGGAGAAGGCGGCTGCTTTATGCAGTCGTGTCCCGTCCGGTCCAGAAAATATTGATAATACCCCCTTGACTTAATTTCTAGCCCGATAATTCAAGGTTAGACGTGACTTTTCTGAAGATTTCTGGACCCGAAAAATTCCAACTTTGGTCCGGAAAATCCGCAGAAAAATCCTGAGCGTGAGACAGGGCTCGGTTTCGAAATCCGATGTGTAAATTGCCGTTAATTAATTATTCAAGATTAGTTTTAATGGTAATTAACTGTAAAATAAATTTTACAGTGACGGTAAAAACGTAAAAATTACTTGGGCTGTTACATACTTTGAGTTAGAAATCTCAACTTTATTTTGGGTAATCAATATAGAAACTACAGAAAATAGAAATGAGACAAAAATAGAATCAAACTAGCAATGATCTAGAAAGAACTGGGCAAAATTATTGTTGCTGAACATCTAGGTCTGTTTGACTTTTGGAGAAAACACATTCATTCATATTTTGAGTGTTCAATTCACAGTTTTTTTAATAAAAAAGGAATCACTCATTGCACTAGGTAGAAAAATTGTTATAATTCAAAAATTGAAAACAAAATATAAGAACATTCTCTTTCTTTTTTGATATAAAGAACATAGTTTATTTTTTTATTTTCTACAAAGAGAGACTGCCCTTAGCTCTTGCCTAAAATCATAATACCACTAGAGCTGTAGTCTATCATGTCTTAATTTTTTATCCTAAAATTTTATCATTTTTAAATAAATCTTTTTACATAGGAAGCCGTAGGATCAATATAGGCTTAGAGACATCTGGTTTTGGAACTGGAAGTAAAGGGCCTCTCAAAAAGCCCAATGGTCTAATTTTAGAATTTTGAAGCCCATGTTTTCTTGTATAAAATTATTTGCCGTGATGCGCATAAAAAAAATTCGGTGACCGTAAGGTCCGTATTTGTTCACTTTCTGTAACAATGGGACAAAGGTCTTTGGCACTCCAACCATTCTTAATCTTTTTTCAATCATATCTTATAATTTATTTTTTGGTTAATCAAATCCTATTAATTTGAACCGACCAGGTCTTACGTATTTTTTCCATCCAATATTTCTAAATGGCAGTTATCCTATGACATATGGCATAGCGCAAAATGTCCATGTCAATACGACTTAATAATTAATCAAATCAAAGATTTATAGGGCTCAATTATTATTATTATTATATAAATTATAGGACTTTTAAAGATATTAAACTATAAACTCATATTTTCTTAATTTTTCAAGTTCTAAATCATAAAATAAATAAAATCATAAACCCTAAACTATACTAATAGTAATTGTAATAATATACTGTTGAGGTATCATAAGTGTAACAACAACATATTTGAAAATGAAATATTATACTATTCCAAGAGACACAAATCTATTATATATAATTGAGCAAAATAAATCTCTAGTCCTAAATTCGGGACCACGACTATAAGCCAATATGGCCAGCTATGAAATTAGCATTGTACCATAACAGATAACATTCTCGGAATAACCATGCATGATGAAAAATTAATAGGGGCACGAAAATATTAAGAAACAAACTTTTTTTTATTTTCATTTATTTTTGAGTGTAGCACATCCATGTAGGTAATACATAGAAGTTATCATTTGTGGGCTAATTATGAATTGGATTTGCACTTCCTACAGTACTTCCCTGTTGATGGATATTGGTGGATTATGAATTGGATTCGAACCTCTTGGTACTTTCCTGTCGATGGATACTGGTGGATTATGGATTGGATTAGAACCTCCCGGTACTTTCCTGTCGATGGATACTGGTTGATTATGGATTGGATTAGAGCCTTTCGGTACTTTCCTGTCGATGGATACTGGTGGATTATGGATGGGATTCGAGCCTCCCGGTACTTTTCTGTCGATGGATACTGGTGGATTATGGATGGGATTCGAGCCTTTCGGTACTTTTCTGTCGATGGATACTGGTGGATTATGGATGGGATTCGAGCCTCCCGGTACTTTCCTGTCGATGGATACTGGCGGATTATGGATTGGATTCGAGCCTCCCGGTACTTTCCTGTAGATGGATACTGGCGGATTATGGATTGGATTCGAGCCTCCCGGTACTTTCCTGTCGATGGATACTGGCGGATTATGGATGGGATTCGAGCCTCCTGGTACTTTCCTGTCGATGGATACTGGCGGATTATGGATGGGATTCGAGCCTCCCGGTACTTTCCTGTCGATGGATACTGGCGGATTATGGATTGGATTCGAGCCTCCCGGTACTTTCCTGTCGATGGATACTGGCGGATTATGGATTGGATTCGAGCCTCCCGGTACTTTCCTGTCGATGGATACTGGCGGATTATGGATTGGATTCGAGCCTCCCGGTACTTTCCTGTCGATGGATACTGGTGGATTATGGATTGGATTCGAACCTCCTGGTACCTTTCTTTTGATGGATATTGGTGCTGCTTTCAAATTTGCGTAATTAGGAATTAGACCTGAACTTCCTGACCTACTATAAATTGGATCTGGACCTCCTGGTACTTCCTTTCTAATGGATATTGGTGCATGATTTTAAAGAGTCTTGTAAACAGGTAATCCTCCTCTGATTACCGTGCATCGTATTAATAGCTATTGACATAAGTTACATGATAACATATGACACATATCGGATAAACTATACAACTGAGTTACATATAATCACAAATAGGTAATACGATAAGGACTAGGATAGGTGCTTATCAGTCCCCCTCATTCGGAGCTGGGTCTGTAAGACCAAACTCAGATTGTCACGCTGCAAACGAAAAGAACTGGTTCCAAGAGATTTAGTGAAAACATCAGCTTGTTGCTTGGAGTTATCAATGTGCAACACTGAAACCATTCCCCGTTTAATCTTCTCACGAACGAAGTGCAGATCAACTTCCAAATGCTTCGTACGTTGATGTTGAATGGGGTTATTGGCAATGTGTGTTGTGGACAAGTTATCACAGTGAACCGGAATTGGTTCCACAGGCATGACACGAAGAGATTGAAGAAGAGAACGAATCTAGCAAAGCTCAGCACAGTTGTAGCAAGGGCTCTATATTCAGACTCTGCACTACTGCGAGAGACTGCAGAGAACTAATCGAATTGTGGCTGGCCGTACAACAGGGCTGTACGTGTCTTCATAAAAGATTCTTCCGCACTAAGAAGTTGGTGAAATCTAGAGTTGCAGGGACAAAATGCTTAATGTTACTAACATTAAGAACAGAATGAGTAAAAGAAGACATGGTTGAGGATGCTGGCTGATTGTTTGTAGAAGATGAAGTAGCACTGGCAGTTTTAGAGGAGGAAGAGGAAAAGGGTTGACATGTCACAGGCTCAGAAGGAAGCAACTTGCTCCGCTACCATAAAGAGTCTTGTAAACAGGTAATCCTCCTCTGATTACCGTGCATCGTATTAATAGCTATTGACATAAGTTACATGATAACATATAACACATATCGGATGTTACATATAATCACAAATAGGTAATACGATAAGGACTAGGATAGGTGCTTATCAGATTTGCGGAGAGAAGACGATGCATTTTGTATGACCCTCCAAAATTTGTATCGTGTTCTATTCCTGTGACAATATTATCTTCAAATAATATTGTAAGAACCAAAAACAATAGTATCATTCTTGAGTACGAATTAGCCATGTTTATTACAATAAGATAACTATATGAACAAAGCAAAAGAAAATGTCATATTTACAGTGGTCACTTGTCATTTATTCATGTCTATATTATATGTATTTAATTAGAAGTCTCATACCAAAGATCCGAATGACCACTCAATCCGGGAAAGAATATCCCTCAAACTTTTTCTCTTATGTATATGGTGGTAGGTTGAAAGCCTATCTGATTATTTTGGGTTGGGGGGTTGGTTGAAATTTTTTCTAGTAAGGATAATTTGGGTGGTGGAAATCTGAACCATAATGTTTAAAATGAAGAAGCATTGTTCTTCTCTTATTTAGGACTCTGAATCTCTAAAAAATGTTATATTTTGGATACGGCATCCATACTAATTGATTTGGATACGAAACCTATACATTTAAAGTACAAAATTTGATTTTAAAAGGAAACTCTAATTCCACTCAAGAGATTTTATAAATTCTAGATAACATTAACCAATCTTTATTAAATTTAAGATAACTTTTAGTGTTATATTCTAAACTTATCCCTCTTTATCTTTACTCTTTCATTTTTTATAAAGATAACTTAGACAATTCAAACAAACTGTATCTAGATTAGTTCAATGCTAATTATTTCCATAATTATTGTGCCATGGACCAACATGGATTGTACAGAGGGAGTATAATCTAAATAATGTTGAAATAAATTGTAGTTAATTGGTCAAAAATTTTGCTAGATGACAGATTTTGAGTGAAGGAAGTTATGAATGGGTCCAATTAGACTGGGCCCGAAAGGGATGAGCATTATATTACGAAAAAAAATAAATCTCGTGTCTACAAGCTGTAGCTCAAGGTACTTCTTCAAGGTCTTAATTTGAACATTATTTGTGGTCTGGAAGCAGGGTATTTTAATCATAATAGGGGAAAGGAAAAAGGTGGAGTGCTATTATTAATGATACTACTACTTTTCTATGCAATGCCTTAAGATATGCCGTAATTTTTCCGAGCTATATGGAACCCAGTAGATGGGTTCCATATCAACATTATTTGTGGTCTGTTGCATGTTGTGGACTGTGGAGTACAAATATTACCACCTCCCTTAAAAGTGATACTTCTACTATTCTATGCAATGCCTTAAGAACCCTGAAAGGATTGAATTAGATTGCTCTTTTTGACATTATTTAAATCCCCAAATTACATTGGATAATCCCGGATTTAATCCTTTATGTAGTTGTTATTTATGTCTATGTCTTCAGTTGTAACTGGATTTTTCATTTAATTTAATATAACTATGTTTCCTGGTTAAAAAAAAAAAGATTGCAGGTGTAGAAGGAAGGCTCCCTTAAAAGTGATACTACTATTCTATGCAATGCCTTAAGAACCCTGAAAGGATGAGCGCATGCGTAGAAGGACGGCTCTGCTATATTCGTGAGAACATCAACGAATGTTTGTTTAAAGCTATTTCTTTTTTGCCGAAGAATGTTTATTATTCATTCATTTTTACCACATTGCCAAATTGCCACTATCTTAATTTCTGAGTAGTGGAGTAGTACTAATCAAGAATGGGTTTAAACTTTGTGACCAATCAAGCTAGCCGTTGTCTTATCAGTTCCCGAAGGATCATCTACCACTAGCCAACCATTGATGGCATTGGTAATATATTAGTTCCTGTTTTCCAAAGTAATTGACAGGAGTGATTCTGGTTGGAAACATGCAACAGTTATCGCAGTTCAATATTTCCAAGTAGAGCCGCAATGGTCAGTCAAATGGTGCAATACTGCTAATGACTTTGGCTTTTGGAATACCAGTAGTCTTGGCGTTCCATATCCACTCCTTCAAGAGGCCTATAAATTCTCACTTCTGTTGAAAACTTCAAACCCACACCTACTTACATTACCAAAGAATCAAACTCTTCTTAAAGCTTCCTTTCTTGCTTCTTTTCTCACCAAAGGAATATATATTCAGGAACTAAGAGTAGCACAATGAACACTACTGCAGAAAATGCTTCTGGCTCAAGTGCTGTTGTTCCAGTGAAAGGAAGTCTTGATATGGCAACAATCAACCATGTGCCAATCGTGTCATCCTACAATGTTCACATCCGACCTCTGCTTGATGCCGTTGATAAGCTAAGGGACCTCAATGTAATGAAAGAAGGCATACAGCTGCCCACCATTGTTGTAGTTGGTGATCAATCATCGGGAAAATCTAGTGTTCTTGAGTCTCTTGCTGGTATTAGTCTTCCTCGTGGTCAGGGCATTTGCACCAGGGTTCCACTCATAATGAGGCTGCAGCATCATTCCAGTCCTGAACCAGAGATTTGCTTGAAGTTCAATTCCAAAACAGTCCCTACTGACGAAGCAAACATTGCAGATGCCATAGTTATGGCCACTGATGAGATTGCAGGAAATGGCAAGGGCATATCGAACAGTCCATTGACTTTGGTGGTGAAGAAAGATGGCGTTCCGGATCTCACAATGGTGGATCTCCCTGGAATAACCAGAGTTCCAGTGAAAGGCCAGCCTGAGAATATCTATGAACAGATTGCAGATATTATCAATGAGTATATAAAGCCTGAGGAGAGTGTTATCCTTAATGTGTTGTCTGCAACTGATGACTTTACTACTTGTGAATCTATTAGGATGTCGCAGAAGGTGGACAAGAATGGAGACCGAACTCTTGCTGTTGTCACAAAGTCTGATAAGTCACCTGAAGGGCTATTCGAAAAGGTGACTGCGGATGATGTGAACATAGGCCTTGGATATGTCTGCGTGAGGAATCGCATTGGTGATGAGACTTATAAGGAAGCCCGGGAAGAGGAAGTTGTTCTGTTTCAAACTCATCCCCACTTATCCAAGATTGATAAGTCCATGGTTGGTATCCCGGTTCTGGCACAGAAGCTGGTGCACATTCAGGCAACCATAATTGCTAAATGCTTGCCAGATATTGTGAGAAAAGTTCAAGACAAATTGAATGCCTGCACCTCTGATCTTGACAGGCTGCCTAAGACTCTATCATCGCCTGCCGATGCTTTCACTACTTTTATGAGCATTATTGGGGCTTCAAAAGATTCTTTGAAGAAATTACTCTTGAGTGGAGAATATGATGAGTATCCAAATGAGAAACACTTGCATTGCGCTGCTAGATTAAAGGAAATGCTGGATGGATACTCAAATTGTCACGCCCCCGCTTAGCGCGACCGGCCAGGTACCTTGCGCACCATCATGTGCCACAAGGCACCCAAAGGCCTTTTTCCACCTCAATCAAAAGCCCGTTGCCTCTGCTCGGCGGGTTACCAACATAGAAATGCGCAGCGTAAAAGGAAGCAACAACCGACAAACGCAAAGACAACAAAGATAAATAAAAAGGATTAAA
>JAKUCV010003367.1:4737-17131 GCA_028386065.3 Turnera subulata | reverse complement strand
AAACACTGTGCAAGTAAGTCCTGTCTAGGAGGCTGGGTTTTAAGTGAACCATAGTTCCTCCAGTCTTTCCTGGGGATTTATCTTGGAATGATAATTCTGTCTAAGGAGATAGGCTAGGCCATCTTTCCTGGGAATTATCGAATCAGTTCAATTCACTAGTTTGTTGTAGTGGGGAAATTACCCGAGTTTTCCCAACAGCACAGTCACCCGTTCAGCCACCAGCTTCCGCTGCTCCCGCCCCATCTCCTTCAACCATCAACCCACCAGCCTCCGCTCCTGCTAGCCCCCCACCCACAGTTTCTCAACCTACTGTCGACGTCTCTTCTCCTGGCCGGCTATCTTCAACCACTCCTCCCCCAGCTAAAGCACCATCACCCGCTAAAGTTAAGAGTGACGCCGTAGCCAACAAATTTGCCGTTGCTGGAACTCTGGCCTTTGGTGCTTTCACTGTCGTGTTGGTCATGTAGATTGTAGGGTGGAAAGTTGTGAGGGTTTATTGAGTTTGGAGTTTTCTAGGTTAAGCAGTCATTGTTCTTCGTTTATTATTTTAGGAAAGGTCTCTAACCTTTCTTTTATCGTCTCATATGCATTAAATCCTTGATTGATTAATTTAATTTGTTCCCTTTTATTGCAAGCTTCTTCTTGTTTCATTTTTTTCTGTTTTGCCATCATAATAAGAAATTATATCATACCTTGAAATACTTTAATTTAATAGTAGATCAAACGCATGCATGATGCATGGATCAAATCAAACAACATTTTGGTTGTTGTTGTTCAACCTAGCTATATACTATATATCTACTAATTAAAAGTTGGCGCCCGCGCCCTCATAAGTCTTGCCGAATTGCCAGCTCTGAGGAGCAACATCCTTCAAAGTTATGGATCTATTATCACTCGTCTTAACCCTGAAGGTGAGTGACTCGTTTTGTAGAATAGCGCTGGTTTTCCAAGTGGCACCCCAATCATGCTCCATTTCCGTCCAGTTCTGGAGCTTGTCATGACCCCTCACTTCCACACCAACAACGTCTCCTGCTCCTCCCACGTTCGATAGTTTGACCTGATAGAAGTATGGATTCCCCGTGATGGTAAGCCGGATCCCGCCTTGCTTGCTGCATGGAACCCTGTAATGTGATGAATCAAATGCATCCAATGTTAGTTGGTTTCGGTTTGGTTTAAGTAAATGTGTGTGTGTGTGATATGTAATGTGTTGTGTTGGTGCGTTAAAAACTGTATATGTGTGTGGGTGTGTGTGACCGGCCTGCGATATTGGATGGGGATAATTCCAGCCTTGTACTCTGCAATCTCGCCGAATGCAGGCTTGGCTATGTCGAAATGCTCGCGAGGCGGATTACACCACCCTCCTTTGTCATTTGGTAGGGAAGGATTTGGAGGGCAGAAGTCTGTTGCGGTTACAATGAGTGATGGCTGCCCTGGCTTGCACCCCTCAGGGTTGTCAATGCATTGGATTTCAAAACAAGCCCCACAGCTCTTCCCATCTTGGAACAAAGCACTGCTTAGTGCTGCTGTTTTGGTGCCATATCCTTCACCCACAACGTCCTTGTAGTTACATGCTCCCCCTGCAGCATACGCACAAAAGGTATCAATCAAATTTAGATGGAAAAGCCAAATCATCAAATGAATTGAATGGCACATTCATATAATATGCAATTAATTGATTGATATACCAAAACTGTTGGTGTTGCCCTCGTAGAAGGTGGCATGAGCTTTCTTCCATGACCCAGCCGTGAACTGCGAGCGTCGAACTGCGTGAATGGATCGTCTCTCATGTGATTCATTACTTGCGATGCAGCATCCAGGAAATGCAACTGCCAAAAGCAACACTACTGCTGGTAATAAGGCTATTCTCCAACACCCTGCCATTATTTATTGTTCTTGGCTCAAAAAGCCACAGAGATCCATATATATATGCATACATACGGATTAGAATTGGCGAATGCAGTTGCATACATGCCTGCCTGCCAATCATGATTAAGGACAACTTTTGAGGATGTAATTGAATTTGGCCGTTTCCAAGGGCTTTTCCACCCGCCATTTATGTTCTAACAACAAAACTAATTGGTTACATCCTGCTTTGCTTTTCTCTTTTTTAGGCAATCTTCTATTCATATTTCTACTATATATAGTGTATACACACAAACCGAAACGAAAACGAAAACAAAATTACAGTGTCTGTATGTCAGGTTCGCCTGCTCATTCATACAACAACAGGACATAGATGAATAAACAAATCTGATAAGACTTCAAAAACATCCGAACCAGTTTGATCAGGTATCTTTTTTTTTCTTGAATCCACCCTTGAATCCACACAAGTTTGCTTCTTTTTTTTTTTTTTCCCAATACCCACACTCAATTGGGCTTGTTTTTCCCTTACGCCCATTATAATCAGAAATACATGTTTCCTTTTTATTCCTTGAGGCGAAAAATGAAAATTAAGTATAGAATGAGAGTATAAAAATATAGATATATACCTAAATTTCTATCATGGAAGTAATAGAACCTGCCCTCCTGGATGAAACACCAAAAAAAGGTGTCACTACATATAGTGTTGGAAATCGGTTTGCATTTGAGAATTAGTAATATATTATTTTTTATTATATTATTCAAACAAGAGAAAAAAAAATTTCTTTTTTTTTTTTTGGAAAAGAGAAGAAAAGCTTACATGGGACAAAGTATAATAGTGGCGTGTAAATCCGAGGGAGATGCTTGAAAAATCAACGATCCACATTCCTTCTCCGCTCAAATCCTAACCCACGTGGACGTCCGTGGTTGATTTGATTCCTCTTATCACCAACCAGGAATCCAAAACCGTGTTATGGATTAAATAAACCGACTGGACATTACTCTACCTCTTCTTCTTATCTTATTGTGTTACTCGTCCCAAATCCAATGTCACCTCGGAATTGGAAATTAATAAACCGACTGGACAAATCTCTCTATGTGTATATATATATGTATCTGCATTTGTTGCTTGCCACATTACTCTTGTACCTCTTCACTCTTGTACATACCTCTTTCATCAATATAAGAATTGTTCGTTATCCCCTTTTCTTCCAAAAAAAAAAACCTATATTTGTGCTGTTTGTACGTGACGTTCCTGATATATTACATATATACACCAAAAGAAATTAATTATGAACGTCGACTACGTTGATCACTACCGTGTTCTAGGGTTAGCTTCCGGCGAGGAAGGAGCGAAGCTAACCGGGAGGGAGATATCGAGAGCCTACAAGGCCAAGGCATTAGAGGTGCACCCTGACAAGAGGCCGGAGGACCCGAATGCCGATGCGAAATTCCGGACGCTCAAGTCATCGTACGAGACCCTCATGGACCCGGCTTCCCGGAGAAAGTTCGACGATTTCCTCCGGCAGGTCAAGCCGAGGAAGAATATGGAAGCAAGGAAAGCTAGTTTTCGGGCTACTGATGCAAAGCGTAGGAAAGCACGTGATCATAAAGAAAAACAAGACGCGCGTGATCGTAAAGAAAAACAAGAAAGGGCGAGAAGTTATTGTACAAGGTGTACGAAGATTCTTGAAGTCTCATGGCAGGGGAAGGATTATAGGGAGGAGGAGTTGAGAGAGTTCTTCTCGAGGTTTGGTGTGGTTGAAGATATTTGGATGAGAAAATCTTGTAGGAGTGCGAATGTTACTATGGATGCTGAAGATCCTGATGCCGCTGCTGCTGCAACGAGTGCAGGTAGAAGCCTCTCTGCTCCGATTCTTGTCCGCGAATACTCTTTGTCTTCTTCTTTTTAGTATACACACCAACTGATCGATCGAAAGCAATTGGTGAAATTATCTGCGGTTGACTTGGTTAATTTCTTGCAGTATTTACAAATTGTTCTTGCATGATCCAGAACTTGTCTTGGCAATCGTTAGATGCATTGATTATCTGATTTGGTACGTAGTTTTCTTTTTGGTTCTAGTCTTGAAGTGCAATATCCTATTTTGTTGGCTTAATGGTTTTGGAGAAGAGGTGAAGTTGTAAGTGCCAGGAGTACTCTATGTATTTGATGTGTGGTCATGGACTGTAAGACTACCTACTGATGTAACAGATACTTTTTTTTTTTTCTTTGTTTATCAATGAATTCGTTGATTAGCGCACAAAAAAAAAAAATCTTCACGCCTCTCCAATTTTGCAGAGTCATGGCATTATTTAACAGAAAGTATCTTGCGTAATCCTTCCTTGTAAAATGGTGTTATTCATTCGGTGTTTGATTGTCTTAAGGTTAGGGAGTCACAACCCAGGTGGATGAATTCATGGAGAAGGCATCTGAGGGAGTGAGAGATGAGGGATGATTGTTGGTGGTGGATAAATGATTGCAAGGGGGAGTACTGAGGTATATCTATTGCCAGGGATTTTTTTGTCTCTGCAGAGGGGCGCGCTATAAGACGTACGTAAACCATTTATTTGGTTTGCTCTAACCCCATTTAGAGTATAGAATGTTGGCTCTGTTGGCTTTGAATAAATAAATATCTTCTACTCCTTTGTCCGGTGTCATGGCTATTTGGTCCAAAACTTTGTATTTGGTGGGGAATTATTTGGTGTATGCCTGACACTTTGGAGGACTTGTTATTGCAATGGGCATTTGTGTTCGCATAGTAGCTGCAGTGGTGCTTTCTGGGTGATGATTGCTTCTGCAGTGCTCTGGTCCGTCTGGTTAGAGAGGAACAGGAGGATCTTTAACAAGGTTGCTGCTGATGTTGATAGAGTGGTTGATCTTGTCTTGGTGAATGCTACTCTGTGGTTCAAGGTACAGTTCAGCGAATTCCCAGTTAGCGCCTCCTGTGTGATCTCTCAAAGCTAATATGTCAAGAATTGGAAGGCAGTATGTATCTTAATTAAGCCATTGTAATCATTGGGTTGCTTTTGGGTAGTATGTAGTTTTAGTCAAGGTGTAGCAGAGTCTGATCATATTTAAGGGCCTTGTGCATGAGGATTTTTTTGTCTCTCTTCTGTATATATTGTGGATTGAATAAACTATTGTTAGCATCAAAAGAAAGTTTGATTCACGGGAGTGATCTTAATAGAAGCACATCAAAAAGAGTTATATATAAGGACTTTTATCCTCATATAATGAAAATCTGAAAACAATATTACAAGAATTAAAATAAATACATATGTGAAAAAAAAGAAATAGAAAAATAAATAATCAACACATTTTTTTAAAGGATGTGTCATAATAAAAATTTTAAAATTGATTAACTTGAATTGTCTATAAAAAAAAAAGATTACAATTTTTTAGGATATGAAGATTACAAGGTAAATGTGTTAGTGAAAGCGAATAAGAAAATAGAAGGTTAATAAAAATTATTATATTCAATTCCAAGATCGATATAAAGGATTAAGGTGTCAAAATAATTGTTATAACTTATAAGAATATTTTAGCATCATATATGATGTAACAGCCCGGGTAAAAATTTGGAATTTTACCGGGACTGTAGAAGTCGTTTTACCGTGATTTACTGTTGAATTAATCTTGGGTAATTAATTCAAGGTAAATCGGGAGTCATTTTTCGAAACCGAGAGTTTTTCCGCGCTCGGAAGTATTTTCCTAACTAACCGAGCCTCGGTTTTTAGTTCCGAGAGTTGAACGATGCTCAGGAGGATTAATCGGATTTTCCGAGCCCAAGTCATATTCTTGGACTCGGGACGGGAAATTACGATTTTGCCCCAGTTATCTCCCTTTTCTTCTTTTCTTTTCTTCTTTTCTTTCTTCTTTTTCTCTTTTCTTTTTCTCCTTTCTTTCCCGTCACCTTCCTTCTTCCGCCCGTGACGCAGCCGCCTGCCCCACCATTTCCTTCCTGCCCCTCTCCCGTGAGCCCCTGTCTGCCACCTTCTTTTTGTCTTCCTTCTCCTCCCTCTCTTCCTCCTCTTCTCCTTTCTTCCTCCTTCTTTTTCTTCTTTTTCCCGCGTCTCTTTCTCCTTTCTTCTTCCCCTACCTTCCTTCTTTTCCTTTTCCTTCCTTTTCCCTTCTCCCCTTCTTCACCCGAGCTCGCCTGCACCTTCACCACCGCGCCACGAGCCACCTCACACACCGCCACCAAACGCCCACGCCGTGACCACCATCACCTCCACCACGCAGCACCACCACCAACCATCACTCACACCGCCCCCATACACCCGAGCTCCAACCTCCTTCTCTTCCTCCTCCGCTTGCCACCCGGCTCCACCTCACGCGACGCCGACCCGGAGTCCTCCACCACCGCGCGCCGCCTCGCCATCATCCATGCCGCCCGCGCAGGTAAGCATGAAGAAGACGACACTATGCATGGCTGTTTTGTTTTCATGCATGGGCTAGTGGGCTTAGGCTTTAGTTTGGGTTTTTTATGGGTTATAGTTTATGGTTGGGCTAGGGTTGAGTTTGGGCTTAAGCTTAGGTGTTGTTGTGGGTTGGTTATTTGGGTGGGCTGAAGTTTTTGGTTGGGTTTAGAGTTGGGTCATGTGGGCTTTGGCTTGTGGGTTAAGGGTTTTAGTTTGGGTTGAAATATTTGTTTTGGGCTTGGGTTTTGTTGGGTTTAAGTTTGGGTTTGTTTTGGACTTGGACCATGTTGGGATGGAATTGTTGGTCATGTGGGTTAGTTTGGGATGTATGGTTTCGGGCTGGGCTTGAATGTTCTGGGCATGGGCTGGACACCTGGGCTGGTCCTGCTCAAGCTTGGGTTAGTCCTGTTCATGCCCAGTCCAATTAAAAAATAATAATAATAATAATAATAAATAAATAATAAATAATAAAAATAAATACAAATATACATATATATTTATTTTCACTGGTATATAACTAATTATGGAAATATATATGATAATTATGGAATTTTGGGAAAGTATAAGATATGGAAAATAAATAATATTTATGCATACGGGAATAATTTGGGAAAATGTATATGTATATTAATAAATTCGTATTTATTTCAGAAAAATAAGAGTGTATGATTATACTTTCTGGAAATGGAGTTTTCTAAAAAAAAAATAATAATAATAAATAATGATAATAATACTTGGAAATTATACTTTGGAAAGTATAATAGTTTTATGTAAATATTACGGAAAATATATACATATATTATAAATTCGGGAACAATTAAGGAGATTATAATTTTGGAAATTATGGTTATTTTGTGAAAATATTTTGAAGAGGTTTTAATTAAAGTATGGTACCGAAATTATATTCGGAAATACGTACGGTAAAATATTTTCGGTAACGAGATAATAAAAGATAATAATAACAGATATGTAACCGGGATGGGTTATTACGCAGTTTGGCATCATAGCATACCAATTATGTGCATTTATGTGAGCATGTTGTTTTGTTGTATAGGTTATGATATCGAGCAGTTCCTGTGGAACCGGCTTTGGAACCTGTTGAGGATTCCGTATTTGATAATCGGCTAAGGTGAGGTTAAGTAAATATTTATTTACATCCCGTGATATCAAGTTGCTGTTTGCTTACTGTGTTCGATGTTGCTCGTATGATACTTTGTGGCTGAGTATGATTTGTTTGAGATGATTTTGATTGATAATTGTTGCCATCGTTGTTGTTGAGAATATTGCTACTGTTGAGTTGTTGACTATGTGTGACCTTGCTGGTATGATACCTGGTGGTAGTGTATGGTTCTTGTGTGATGAATTATGTTGATAATTGTTGCCGTTGATGTTGTTGAAATTATTGTTGCTGTTGACATAATTGATGATGTTGGGATTATGGATATGAGTAAGACTGTTGCTGTTGTTGACCGTAGAATTGTGTGAGTTGAGTACCGAGGGTACTATGATGTGATGACAGTTTGATATTGGTTATTATCCAGACGAGCGGAGAGGCTGCGAGCCTGCTCGGGATAATGAGATAATGGTTGGATGATAGAGATGTGGTAATTAGTCGAGGAAAAAGGAAATAATAAAATTGAATACACTTAGACATCTAGCGAGTCACAGTTAAATGTTGGAACAGCCAGATGGTAGTCTTAGATTATGGTGCTGGGGGAGAGTTAGTGGTTGGTGCCTGCTCCCTGTCTGTACCAAGTTATTGTTATTGTTTGAGCACTGGGGGAGAGTTAGTGGTTGGTGCCTGCTCCCTGTCTGTGCCAGTTATTACGTGGAGGTACCGGGGAGGGGTCCACGGGCTAGCTAGCTTGACTACCAGGCGACGGCCATCATTTAACTTGTGATAGGGGCCCTGATAATAAAATTGGAATAGTGTGTCTAGAATCACCAGTGTGTATTTAAGGTTCGTGAGAACCTTGGTTAGTTGTTGTGTTGTGACTTGGATTGTTTACGGTGTTGTATATGTATATTTGCTTATGGGTTTACCCGGTGGGCACTTCGGACTCACCCCTCACCTGCGGGCTTTCATCCCGTAGGTTGAGTTATTTGTTGTTCAGGTATATTGCATTCCAGACAGGCTGCGGCGTTATCCCTTGGACAGGACTCGGATCCATTAGTTGCATCATGGGTCGCATACAGTGTTTATGTGAGTTTAAAGTCTTCCGCTGTGCACTATTTTGTTATTATTGGGCCATTGGGCCAGTTATGATATTTTATTGTTGATTTTATTATGGGCTGTTGAGCCCGGATATTTGTTGATTACACTGTATGCTGAGTCATGTTGGGCTGGGTTGTCACAGTTCCGGCACATGTTTACTGTGTACGGTAAATACGGGTCGGGGCGTTTCATTTTGGTAGCGGAGCGGGCGTTAGGTCTTATTGGGCAGTCTATGTGTGTTGTTGTCTTGTTTGCATAGTTCGCTCCAGTTGTTTATTATTTTATATCATTTAGTTAGTGCATTATGGATCCAGTCGAGGGACGCCAGCTGTCGCAGAACATACACATAAGAGGTAATGATGCCATAAATAAGCGAAAATATAAATATTATTAATACTGCAAATATTGAAAGTACAAAGGGAGATATTAATATTTTGATTACAAACAGAAATAATACATTGAGATTTTATATTTTATAAAAAGGGAAATATTACATGGATTTTTGATATATTTATAAAAATAAGAAAATACAATTAACGGTTCGCAACGACGTTGACACGGAAGCTGTTTGCGTCGCTGTTGACGTTGACCGTGACTCTGTCGCTCCAAGAAAGCCACATGCCGCCTCTGTCGCGCTGGCCAGGAATCTCGAACCGGTTAGCTTGAGGGAATCGGAGTGGAATCAGACCGTGATCGTCTCGTGGTTGCTACTGCGTCTCCGTCAGAAGAACCATGTTGGGCTTGTACTGGTTCTTCAAGTCCCTCAGAGTTCGTGAGAACTCCTGTGCACGCCTTGCAACTCCTCTGCAGTTCCACACCAGCAGACGTACCTTTGGCCAGGTTGGAGGTAGCCGAGTCATTCTGGGTATGCTCTGGGCTATCATTGCGAGCTGGTAGTAAGCGCCTTGCTCCACAGTCTGGCAAGTGGACTCTAGGTTGAACTCTTGAAGCCTATCCGAGATGAAGAACATCACGGAGTTTGCTGAGCCGTAGTAAGAAGTCCTCAGCGTCCCATGGTCCTCCAGGAAGAACACCTCTTCCATTGGAGTGACGAAGAACCGCGACGAGTAGAGCTCGTCGACGAAGACTAGTCGTGGCATTCTGCCGAGCTCGTTCGGCAGTTCCTCTGCACGTTCATTGACCATGCTGTAGGCCAGACGATTCCTTCTGCCAAGATTGGCACCTTCGACGAAGAAAACTGAAGATGGAGCAGGCATTTTGATTGGAACGTGTAGGGTTTTGATTTGAACGTTGTGGTGTTGTTTTCTGAGAGTTTTGTTTGCTTTAATGCTTTTGATGTTTTACACATCACCGCTCCTTCTTTTATACACTTTGGGGGAGCGTGATTACCGTTTTTGATTTTCAAGATCTTGCCTTTTGAACTTTACCGTTGCTTGCATTTATTGCTTTACGCGTTTTTCGGACCCATGCCAGAGTTTTTCAACCTTTTCCTAACTCATGATTTTCTTTCGCTCTGGCTACCCTGTCTTTTGTTTGTATGGACTTATTATATTTTCTTGCACCTTTCACCACTTGCATCCGTGACCGTTGAGGATGGACAGATGGGACCGTATCTCGAGTAGAGCGCAAGTGCGACAAGCTCACAGCTGTTCGGACATCGTGGAGAGAAACGAGACGAGACAGACGTTTTGGCTTATGCGGAATTTTTGAACAAGTGGGTAACGTGTCTTTCGAGAGACACAGGATGTGCTCGTGATCATCGTCGTGCGAGTTAACGACACAGGATGTTCCCGTGATCATCGTTGTGCGTGTTAACGGTCGTCTTTTTCACGAGGTTAACCGACGTCACCGTTAACTGTACGTGTCACGTTTCTCAGGATTGAGAATGGACACGATCGAACTAGAGCGCCGAACATGAAAACATATCTTGTTTTAATTTCTTTTGTTTTTATTTTGCTAAACGAGTTTTGTTTTGTTTTTAATTTCTTTATGCTGGTTATAATTCGTTTTATCGGTCCTGTTTTTAACATCATTATGTTCGATTTTATTCATGACGGTTTTGGATATATTTTAAATATTTTGTTTCTTTTCAGTTAAATATGAACTTTCAAATCTTAATAAGAGAATTCATAACTCAAGAAATTTAATTTCAAAAGGAACTTTAATTTCAAAAGGAACTTATTTTATTAATACATAACAGTTTACATCGTAGAAGAAGTACTCTACTGAGATACTTGCTTCTCTAAGTCCTTTACAAGCTGTTGAACGTTCCTTAAGTGCGGGAACAGCTCCATGCACGCCAGTTAGATCTGTGCCACCGCCGAGCTGATCTTCCTCAGGGAGACGTTCAGCTGCGTCAACTTCTGCTGCGGTGTGCTGCTTTCAGCTACCGCCTTGCCCTTCTTGTCCTCAGCTTTCTTGGGGACACGCTTCTTCCGTCGCTTTGGGGAGACCACCATGTGCTCCTCCAGACCGATGATGTTGGACTTGAACCGCTTCTTCGGAGGCTCTTCATCGGAGCTTGTTGGGAAAGCCTTGCCGCCGATGTAGCTGTTGTTCTCGGAGTCTGAGGTCGTTCGAGAACGAAGTGGAGAGTCCATGGCTGAGAGTGAATGTCTCAGCTGTGAGGATTGGTATTTATAAGCGGATGGGATGTCGCTTAAGGGTATAAGCGGTATCTCATGTTGTGGTTGGATACTTGGCAGAGTGAGCCAGAATCTTATCGTGGTAGGACCCACGGATAAGACGGAATTTCGGGGACGAAATTCTTTTCAAGGGGGGTAGAATGTAACAGCCCGGGTAAAAATTTGGAATTTTACCGGGACTGTAGAAGTCGTTTTACCGTGATTTACTGTTGAATTAATCTTGGGTAATTAATTCAAGGTAAATCGGGAGTCATTTTTCGAAACCGAGAGTTTTTCCGCGCTCGGAAGTATTTTCCTAACTAACCGAGCCTCGGTTTTTAGTTCCGAGAGTTGAACGATGCTCAGGAGGATTAATCGGATTTTCCGAGCCCAAGTCATATTCTTGGACTCGGGACGGGAAATTACGATTTTGCCCCAGTTATCTCCCTTTTCTTCTTTTCTTTTCTTCTTTTCTTTCTTCTTTTTCTCTTTTCTTTTTCTCCTTTCTTTCCCGTCACCTTCCTTCTTCCGCCCGTGACGCAGCCGCCTGCCCCACCATTTCCTTCCTGCCCATCTCCCGTGAGCCCCTGTCTGCCACCTTCTTTTTGTCTTCCTTCTCCTCCCTCTCTTCCTCCTCTTCTCCTTTCTTCCTCCTTCTTTTTCTTCTTTTTCCCGCGTCTCTTTCTCCTTTCTTCTTCCCCTACCTTCCTTCTTTTCCTTTTCCTTCCTTTTCCCTTCTCCCCTTCTTCACCCGAGCTCGCCTGCACCTTCACCACCGCGCCACGAGCCACCTCACACACCGCCACCAAACGCCCACGCCGTGACCACCATCACCTCCACCACGCAGCACCACCACCAACCATCACTCACACCGCCCCCATACACCCGAGCTCCAACCTCCTTCTCTTCCTCCTCCGCTTGCCACCCGGCTCCACCTCACGCGACGCCGACCCGGAGTCCTCCACCACCGCGCGCCGCCTCGCCATCATCCATGCCGCCCGCGCAGGTAAGCATGAAGAAGACGACACTATGCATGGCTGTTTTGTTTTCATGCATGGGCTAGTGGGCTTAGGCTTTAGTTTGGGTTTTTTATGGGTTATAGTTTGTGGTTGGGCTAGGGTTGAGTTTGGGCTTAAGCTTAGGTGTTGTTGTGGGTTGGTTATTTGGGTGGGCTGAAGTTTTTGGTTGGGTTTAGAGTTGGGTCATGTGGGCTTTGGCTTGTGGGTTAAGGGTTTTAGTTTGGGTTGAAATATTTGTTTTGGGCTTGGGTTTTGTTGGGTTTAAGTTTGGGTTTGTTTTGGACTTGGACCAT
>JAKUCV010003365.1:0-13076 GCA_028386065.3 Turnera subulata | reverse complement strand
TTTCTACCAATAACATCTTGATTGATATCACATACCAATCAAGTTCTTGTTGTCAAAACACTTTTGACAAATCAACCTCAACAACATATATATCACATATACACAATTGAATACAATATAACATGATCATGCTTTATCACATAGAACATATCATGTATATATACTAAAAACATATCAAACATATGCATATATTTGCATGGCAAATCACATATACCAAAAAAAATTCAGCATATCACACATATGCAAGCATATCTCATATACTAAAAAGAAATCCAGCATATCACATATACCTAAACAAGTTCAAGCTACATCACATGTAACATATGAACATGAATTCAGTTTAGAGCTTCACAACCTTGCTCCGCTACCACTGTAAGTATCTGGTTCATGCAATTGACAATCAAACGAACCGCTGTAACAGGAAGATGATCGTCTCACGATCCTCAACAGGTTTCCGGGAGCTTTTGTGTGTGGTGTTTTTCTCTCAATTTTCAGACCACTCAAGAACTCTTCTCAAGCTTTGAAAAATCTCTCAAGAACAAGTGTGTGTGAGGAAGAAGATGAGCAATAGTGATCTGATCACTCAAACCCCAAAGGCATAATGCATTAGTGGAGTTAATGGCCAACATGGTGGTCCACTAAGCAACATGATTATGTCTCCACATAATCATGTTTCCCACTAAGCATTATCAACACAACTCATGTTTTGGTTCAAAAATCTGACATTTAGTGAACCAAACCAGCCCAAAAACGACCCTGGTCCAACCACGGTCCAACCACGCCTTGGTTCAACCATGGTCCAACCACGGTTCAACCACCTGCTCGAATCAACGGCTGTATGTGTGTGACCCTGTAGGCACTTGTACGTCCGGCAATAACCGTAAAATCTCATTTTAGAATTATAAGCAAAGAGCGGCGTCTAGCAACACATCATTGCCACCCGAACGACAAGATCAATACTGATTCCACGTGCCTCGGAACATGTCATCGTCCCTTCGTCCCATTATCAAGATTAAACACGAGACATGGAATATGTCAATCTCGGATATGTTTAATCTCGGTTTCTTGATCCTCGAGTCAACCGGTAAAACGGATACCAATGATATCATATATCATTATCCGAGCATGGCCATGCATTTACGGTTCAACTCTATCAAGAAACACTCCGATAATATACCCGTTATATGGGTTGGACGAATCCCCTCTGGATCATACAAAACCCACTACACACTCAACATATACCCAATGATTACCCTTACGTCTATCCAGTTACGGATGACCAGGAATAATATCAAAGCATATGACTCACATGTTGGGAACCTTGATGATCACAGGTCTAAGGACAATACATTATAAGAACCGCTATAGACAAAACATATAACGTTCCATGTAGCGTTCTTATGTGGGTCGGTCCAGTCCACAAGTTCTCTAACTTGTACCCGTATGTAGAATTCATATCACATATGCAATTCTCAACATACGCTAGTCTTAATTTATTATTACAACCCTTCCATAATAATAATCGACTAGGGACAATTTAAGAATATGAAATATTCTAGGGTTATAAATATGTGCAAGCGTTTATCTCATAAACGATACTTATTGGAATAACCTTAATGCGTATACATGAGTACAGATAATCATCCATGATTGGCTTTTGGGCATATTACACTAACAGGATCAGCTGATGGATGATCAATATATTGATCTTGGCCATCTAGATTGTAGTGATGACTAGGAAAAACCTGCCCACCAGGGAGGCAATACGGATCCAGGCCTTCGTAAAGAGGAATCGTCATCATCGACTTTGCAAGGTGAAGGCCATGATCTACAAAACATTGCTGGTTGCAGAAGCCATCAGGTCATTCCCGGTAAGAAGAACCAACAAACAGTGCCTGGTGGCCAGGACCGGAAGGCCGCCACCAACCAAGATGTGGGTCCCCAAGGAGAGACCCGCGGATCTGGATGAAATGGAGGAAGACGATACCCTCTGTGATGGGGATAATGATGGCAGCGATGTTGAAATGCTGCCGGCTATCCAATTCGGCTCCCTGCCGAAGAAAGCAGCTATCAATATGACTTTCGTGCTGCCAGTTTCGTTCAGTGCAAGACCAGACCAACCTTCCTCCCTGGGGGGGGATGTTGAGGAAGACAAAGAGCCAATGACGGTGATGTCTTTTCAGGATAGAGAGTCCCAGAACTACAGGAGCGAGCAATTTCCCTGTCCTACTCAAAATGGAGTGCACCATCTCAAACCTTTATACATTTCTATTTCTATGTTTGGCAGACAGGTCTCAAAAGTGATGGTTGATAGAGGTGCAGCACTCAATATACTACCATTCTCTGTCCTCAAGAAGATTGGTTGTGAGCATAAGGACCTATTGCCTTCGGATTTGACCATTGTGTCTTTTGTTGGCCAGCCGACAAAGGCTGCGGAAGTACTGGCAGTTGACCTGGAAGTAGGCTCTAAGGCGTCAAAAATAGCCTTCTTCGTGGTCCGTGAGAAGACGTCTGGCCTTTTGGGCCGAGACTGGATCCATGCTAACATGGTGGTCCCCTCAACCCTCCACCAAATGCTCATCATGTGGAACGAAAATGGGGAGACTGAGGTGGTGAAGGGAGATCAATTCCATTCATTGGTCAGTCAGAACTTTGTAGATGCTTGGTACTTCCAGAAAGGTCTTGGGCCATTCAGTTTTGAAGGGGAGACAGCGGAAGGTAGGCCTGCGAGGTACATGATGATCAAGCCAAGGGCTCATGTCAAGCCTTTACCAGCATCATCGGCAAGGCCAACGCAACCAGCACGTATTGGCCCAATCATTGAAGATATTAGTGAATTCTAAAAACAATGTTTTCATTGAGGCTATTCGACGAGCGGTGGCCCTCCTAGCTGTGGAAATTGTTAACGCCGAATATCTACAAGAGGACGATGAAGGTAGTGGAGCTAATGAGGAGGAGAACTTACCCCAGGCTCCTAGTTGGATCGAAGATGATCCGGCCGAGGTTCAAGATCCATTAGAAGAGGTGAATCTGGGAACAACCGATGATCATCGCCCAACCTTTGTCAGCAGCATTTTGGAGCCGGAGATCAAGGTTTCGCTAATTGAGTTGCTGAAGGAGTACAAAGACTGCTTCGCGTGGGACTACCACGAGATGCCTGGATTAGATAGAAACTTGGTCGAACACAGATTTCCTACTAGACTAGGTTTCAAACCATATAAGCAGAGGCCCAGAAGAATGTCGTTGGGTGTTGAAGAGGCAGTAAAGAAGGAGATTGATCGGTTACTAAAGACCGGTTTCATCTGAACAGCGAGGTATGTGGAATGGTTGTCAAATATTGTTCCGGTTATGAAAAAGAATGGAAAATTGCGGGTTTGTATGGATTTTAGGAACCTAAATTTGGTATTCCCAAAGGATGAATATCCCATGCCGATGGGTGATATGCTGGTGGATTCTGCGACAGACAATGAGTTGCCTATCTTCTTGGATGGCTACTCAGGGTACAACCAGATACATATTGCTAAAGAAGACATCCATATGACTGCCTTTCGTTGTCCTGGTACAGTCGGCACTTATGAGTGGCTAAAGATGCCCATTGGTTTGATAAAAGCAGGCACCACCTACCAGCGAGCGTTGAACCTGATTTTTAATGATTTGATCGACCTTCTCTTGGAGGTTTATATCGACGATATTGTGGTTAAATCAAAGAAAAAAGGGGATCATTTGGAGCACCTGCGGCTGGTCTTTGATTGGATGCGTAAGCATGGGCTAAAGCTCAATCCCCTCAAGTGCGCATTCGGTGTCCGAGCTGGAAACTTCCTTGGTTACCTTGTGCATTAGAGAGGTATAGAGGTAGAAAAGAACAATGCCAGAGCGATCATACATACCAAGCCGACCTCAAATAAAAAGGAGCTCTAGCGGCTGCTCGGTCAGAACAACTTCCTGAGGAGGTTCATCTCTAACCTCGCTGGACGTATCAGTTCCTTTAGTTGCTTGCTGCGCTTGAAGGATGGGGATGAATTCATTTGGAATGTTGCAGACCAGGCGGCTTTCGATGACTTAAAGAGGTATTTAACTAAGCCGCTAGTCCTTATGCCACCAATCCTAGGGAAACCGTTACTTATGTACATATCTGCTACTGATGTCTCGCTACAGGAAAATGTCGATGGCTATGAGCAAGCCATCTATTACCTAAGTCGTTTGTTGACCGATGTGGAGCGTAGGTATTCTCCCATTGAACGGCTGTGTTTATCTTTATTCTATGCATGTTCAAAACTTAGGTTTATTTATTACCAACCACTATTCATGTTATCTGTCAGTTTGACATAATTAAATATATGTTGTCTAGGCCAATCATACGGAACAGGAATGGCCGTTGGGTGCTCGCTCTTTCAGAGTTTTCCCTGAAGTATGTTCCACAGAAGGCTGTCAAGGGCAGGCTTTGGCAGACTTCCTAGTCGATCACCCTATGGAAGGATCGGAGACTATGCCAGCTGTGGAGATTGCACAGATGACTGCAGGGGTGTGGTTACTGCACTGTGATGGTTTGAAGGCAAGGGAGGGAGCTGGTGCAGGCATTCACATCACCTCACCTGACGGTTGGCACACCCGGATGTCCTTCTTCCTCGACTTTCCTTACTCTAATAACCAGGCAGAGTATGAAGCCCTGATCATTGGGATGGAGGTCTTGGTGGTGTTAGGAGCAACTTCGGTGAAAGCCAGGGGAGATGCTATGCTAGTCACCGCCCAGTCATGTACTTCCAATCCAAGCTTGGCTAGATGATCTTGGTAACTTTTATACCGATTGAAAAGAATAGGTGGCAACCTCGCTTGATAGTTACCGTGGGCCAACTAGGATGGGTTCAGCTGTCGGTTCTTTTGATGTTAAAATCTTTTAGCTCGTATTAATGTGAGAGGTAAATCGCTGGTTGCTCTAGGATCGGCTATTTTGGCTGTTGTGTTGTTCTTGTCCCAGCATGGCTGTTTTGGCAACTGGTGACTGATGACACTACTACGGGTTGGACGATTTTGGTGATGGGAGGGCTCGAAGCACTCCTTCGATTTGTCGTTGCCTTTAATTAAAGGACAGAGGGGGGCAACTGTTTGCACCGAACCAAAATCGCGGGCCTGGGCTGATTGTTGCATGGGTTCACCCGGTCATGATCTGCTTGCAGTGTCTCTAATTATGACGGTTTTCCATTTTGGGGCTTACGGTTGTCGTGACAGTCTCCTTCTGGCTATTTCATGAGCCCACGACTGGCAGTTGACATGGGTCCATAGTTGCTGATTGTTTTAAGACTATGGCTGGTTGTTAGGCTAACCTGGGATGGACGAGCTCTTGGATTCCAGTTTTTAAGATTGGACCGAATGAATGAGAGCAACTGCTAGTTGTTGTGATTAAATGAGAGCAACTGCTAGTTGTTGTAGTTAAATGAGAGCAACTGCTAGTTGTTGTGAGGGATGAGCACAATTGCCAGTGAAGATTTGAAATGGTTGCCGACGATTGGAATATGGTATCTTATCCAGATAGTTTCGAATTTGAATTCACTAATCGTCAGGGGTTTTCGAATAATAGAATTTAGAATGAGTTTTTAAATTTGAATAAGAACCTACTTGATCATAATTCATCTGTTACTTTCAAGCTGTGCCTATAAAAGGCTACTAATTGTTCTTGTAATGGATACGAAGAAATCAATGAGAAAACCAGTTATCGTCTTTTATCAATTTTCTATATCGCACAGTAGTGTAGAATTACTATGCTTTCTTTAGTTTAACTCAACTTAGAAAACCCAAAATACCGTCTGTTTGGCCCTTCAACGGTCGGATTCGGTTGTCGGCTTGGCCTTTCAACGGTTAGATCTGCAAGTTAACATCAAAACCCAGTCTAGGACGTGTGACACCGTCTGTTCGCCTATCAATGGTCGGATCCGGTTGTCGGTTCGGCTCTTCAAACAGTCTGATCGGTAAGTCGTTGGCCGCTCGTTGTTCGTGCACGAACAGTTTTTTGCACGCCCAGTGGGACCCACACGTAGCACTATAGAAGTCTTGTCCCTGAGCATTCACTATGCCCGAGAGGAGAAGAAGTCTTTTTTACTGATCATTCATCATGCCAGAAACCAGAGAAGATTCAGAACTTCGATAGGCTATAATAGAGATTATGGCCGAAAGACTAACATTGGGGCTTCCTCTCTGGGAAGATCTTGGCAACCACGATTCTCTCAACAACTGAAGAAGACGAACACCACCGCCATGGTCTCTCAAGCACATCAGAACAAGAGGGCAAGGCCAAGACCAATATTGGTCAGGCAGCAACCATTCAGGCCAATCTAGCCATGATCATCCTGGTGAGGATGATGATCAACCATGCTTTGATGAGTACCCCGTGGAGGATCAACGGATGGATGATTAATATATTGATCTTGGCCATCCAGATTGTAGTGATTACCAGGAAAAATCTGCCCACCAGGGGGGCAGCACGAATCCAGGCCTTCGTAAAGAAGAATCGTCATCATCGACTTTACAAGGGGAAGGCCATGATCTACAGAGCATTGCTGGTTGCCAGAGCCATCAGGTGATTTCCGATAAGAAGAACCAACAAACAGTGCCCGGTGGCCAGGACCGGAAGGCCACCAACAATTGTCATCAAGCCACTGCAAAAGTTTGGAACTGTCAGGCCATTTCAGTGGCCAGAATCAAAAGGCAATTCCTAGTGGTCATAATCTGCAGGTTCTTGGGGCTGGCTACACAAAGAAGACACCGATCAACACACCTAAGCAACAGATCGAGGTTGCAGGTTCTGATGCAAAGGTCAAGAAGAGGACAGTGGAGATCAACTACGAGGTTACACGGTGTTCTGAGTGCAGGAGGGTGAATCCTAAGGTGCAATTACGATCTGAGCTGATCATTAGTAGGCCTACATCAAGGATGTTCAGGCCTTTAGCACCCAAGGATCATAGGTGGCATGAGAACCAGCCGAGGAAGCAGCCACGAAGAACCCCAATATCTCTATTTACACACTTAAAGGATTTGGAGGCGCGATTTAGGAAATTTGGTCTTACAATGACCCAGAAGAGGTGCATGCAGCGCCTGAGGCAAGAACTAGGTGTCAGCCACCAGACCTTTTTAAAGAGAACAGGGAGACCACGAGTCGAGGTGAGGCCAGAGAATGAAGTCTCAAGGGGACCAGTGGCAGACAGACTTGGTGATCGCCCACTGGTTAAGGAGAGACTATTAGGGCCTGGGAGATTAGTAACCAACACCCGGGGTTGTCCAACATCCAGATCACAGAAAGAGATGAAACAACGAACTCAAGAGACTAGGCCGCTACAGTCAAGGCTACCAACCAAGGTGTGGGTCCGTGAACAAAGACCGTTCATAAACCTATTGGAACTTTTGGAGTAAGTTGGTGTCTTCCTTGAAGCAAACGAAGGAGGTGTAGAGATAATGCAGGCCATACAGTTTGGCTCCCTACCAGTGAAGGCTCTAATTACCAAGGATTTTGTGCTGCCTATCTTCTTCAGTGTGAAGCGAGTGATTGATCTTGTGAAGCATGTGGCAGATGTTCCATGTTTGGAGGCCAAACCCGGGGACCAGATTTTTAAAAGTTGCATCAACGGATGAAGATCAATCTCTGTCTTTTCCAGATGCCAGAAGACCTTCTCCATGCGAATACGAATTAGCATTATAAGGTGAAGGTCAAATACCCTCTCATCCACTTAGTAGTCACAAGCTTTTTATTCTATTGTTGGTGTGGATGGTTCGGGTGGCTTGGAGTAGAGTTGTTTTCTGGTAATCACAGTGTCTAATTAGGCCACTTGTTTCTTGATGGCCAAAAACCATTTATTTTCTTGGTGGCCATTGTGGCATTTTTTAATTTGGCCAAAGAAGTTTATATTGGGTTTTAGAGGATCCAGACCACTCTTTCTAATCTGACTTTGGATTACTTATGATGAATGGAGGATGGAGACCACTCTCAGCAATTCGATTTTTTGCCTACAATCGTTAGTGTTGGTGGTCAGTCTTTGCTGGTTCAATCTTTGAGTTGCCAATTGACTATTGGAGTTTGGAGATCTCCCCTCAATAGTTCAATCTTTGAGCTGCCTATTGGAGTTTGAAGATCGCTATTAAAGGATAATCTTGATTCTTGTCAGGTTGTTCGTGACTCCAATAATTGTTGGGTTGCGGCAAACTTGTGGTTGTCCAAGTTGTTTTTACAATTCCTTGATGTTGGCAATACGTGTTTCTTGTGGCGTCCGGGTTTGTTGGTATCAACAAAGTTGTATCTCTTTTGGCTTCATTTTGGTTGCTGACGAGTTGTTATAGGTCGATTGAGGTTGGCTAGTTTCAAACCCTGGTTCCTGCGGTGGGCCGGTTGTTCGTGAGTAGTGGCGGCCCGATTTGGTTGTTGTGAAGAATAGGCTTTTGAAAGCCGGTTCATTACTGATTGCATGTCGGTTGGGTTCTCGTGCGCCAGTCATTGAAATTGTTCTGTTGGATCGCTTGAAGGGTTTGTTCGGCTTAGCTTTTCCAGTTTCAATAGCCGATTTCAGCTGTTTTGTCCAGGTTGTTTTCATACCGATTTATGGTCGGTGGAGTAGTTGCTCAAAAATAATGCAAGGGACATGTTTTTTAGGCTACACAAAGAGATGCAAAATAAAATAGTAGGAGACCTTTATACCGGTCACTGACAAGGTTGGTAAGGCTTGTTACGGCGGGCTTGCTACGGCGATCTCTATCAGCAGCCAGCTTTATTATTTTGACTGCTCGGATGATATAGAGTAAGTGACGGGTAGCTTGACTGTTGTGGTAGATCGGTTGCTATGAGTAGAGGCCAGTTGTTGCTATGAGTTGATTGTTGAGAGCCTGGTTGTTTTGATGATTATTGTTCTTGGCCTCGTGGTCTCACAGAGGGTTGATTTCGGGTTTCTCTCGGTTAGTAGTGGTTCACATTCAATTCTTGCTTCAGTATCGAATTGGAGATCATCTGGGTTCCAGGCAATTTTCAACAATTGTTGTGAGGATTCGGCGATTGCTATGGGGTAACCTCTTCGTTAGAGTTTTAGTTTGTTTTGACTAGATATCCATGGTTACTAGGGCAATTGTTGATCTGTTTGAGTAAGAGGTCGATTGAGGAGGTAAGTGACGAAGAGTCGGTTGCTGCATATAGTGGTAGATCGCTGAAAATTGGCTGCGGTATTCATTCCAGCTGGGTGTTTTGGCAATTGGTGATTGATTGATCTGACATTGCAACCTTTCTCGGGTTGGACGATTGTGGTGATTGGAGGGCTCAAAACTGTTCGTGCAAAACCGCCTGCAAGTGCACAGCGTTGCTGTACTAAACAATGTCGAATCATAGGAACTGTGAAATAACACTGTCCTTAGAGCTTTCAATCGATTAGGCTATAAAACAACAAGTAAATAAAGGAGTCGATTTGATGAGAGTAATAGGCAGAGAAAATAAAGTAAATAAGCAGAGAATAAAATAACAGCGTGTACTGGTGAAAAGATGCAGTAATAAAGGAACCTAGGTTGTCCGGGGTTCACTACAGCGTGTGTTGTCTAAGTAATAAAACTATCTTTTGGCTATTCTATTCGTCTACCTTGTACGGCTCCCTAGCCTATATTAATCTATATCTTGCATCCACTCGCTCTACATAATCTACCCTAGTCTAGACTACCTTGCATCCGCTCGCTTTAGTCCAAATCTAGGGCTCAGTGGGCGCTGTGCTAGGTGCTTGATCCTCAACTAACCTAAAAGTAGAGATCCTCTTACTAATAGGGTAGAGGTTGAGTATGGATCGTTCTGATTTCTTAGTTTCTCCGCTAGGTGCTTCACTAAGTCGTCTAAGGTGCACAAGAGGGTGATCGGGCCGCATGCGCTGCTAAGCTCTCTATACACAAATCAAAGAATAACAAATAATAGAAGCCAAAACATGAATTATTACTCAAACATAAGACTGTAACTACATCCCATAAACCTAAATAAGGGAAATTAGTTCATGAAGAAACTAAAAACAACAAACAAAGTAATAGGCGACAGCGACTTGCTGTCGAAATATGAACCCAAGGTCTTCACTTGCTTCAATTGAATTCTTCAAGCTCCTTCTGCTCTGAAAGCTGTGTGTTTTGCTCAAGAAAATAGAGAAGTTGAAGATTGCTCTTCAAAGAATTTGTTCTTTTCTATTTATATAGAACAATTCTCTAGTAAAAACCCTAAGTCTTCTCAAAACCTAGCAGCAAAAGGTCTTCTTTCCTTCCAAGAGGTGTCCACGTGATCCATAATAAAGTCTCCTTGAATTTAGGCGCAAGATCTTCAAACAATTATAAAACAACGTCTTTGACGTGGTGCCGCTATCAGGTTGTATCTGGATGCTGACGCTGGTGGAGTTCGAACTAGAACTGGGCATGCAGCAGCGCCTCACTGTTTTCGGGCCAAAAATCGTCAAAATCCACTCCAAAAAGGACCTAATTGCACCTGAAAGCAAACAAGAGCTAGGAAAATAGAATTTGGTGCAAAAGCAAGTGATTTCCTATCTAAATGCATGAATTGATGCTAAATGTAAGGCCAAAAGACTACAGTGCATGCTGTAAAAATGTATAATTTCATGCTCATAAAAAACACTCCTTCAATTTGTCGTCGCCTTCAATTAAAGGACTGAGGGGGACAACTATTTACACCACACCAAAATCGTGTGCCTGGGCCGGTTAAATGAGAGCAACTGCTAGTTGTTGTGAGGGATGAGAACAATTTCCCATCATTATGGAGACCATTAGATTTGTAGGTGTTGGCATTGGAATTGGAGGATATCTTATCTTATCTTAGGGGGTTTTGAATTTAAATCCACGGATTGGGCAGTTTGACTGTCTGGGAGGATTTGGTTTATCTTGGAGTTAAATTTGAAAGAAACATTTTGTTTGAATTTTGTAAGGTTCTCTGCTTATCTTTATTGTTAATAATGCCTATAAAAGGCTGTCAGTTGTTCTTGTACGAATCATCATCAAAATCATGACAATCATCAATTAATCAAATTATCTTTTACCAAATTTATCATTACTTTTATCACACAGTAGTGTAGATTTCTATGTCTTTCTAGATAACTTAGCTTAGAAAATCCAAAATCCGGTCTAAGGACGTGTGACACCGTCCGTTCGGCCCTTCAGTGATTGGATCCGGTAGTCGTTGGTCGCTCACTGTTCGATGTAGCGAACAAACACAAAAGTGGATCCAACTTATCATGTATAACAATAGTACGACGATATTGATTCAAGATCGAATTCATGGCTCAACAACTAGCAGCACTTGCAAAGCTAGATATTATTTTAAGACATTTTTAAGGTAATAAATATGTCTACGATTAAATTGTATATGAATACTGTTAAATTTGATGTAATTAACTTTTGATAATAACAAATTATTATTATTATTATTATTATTATTATTATTATTATTATAAGAACATTAATTTTAATTTTTTGATTAGTTATATTTTATTAATATAAATATAATTACTCATGTACAAGTAGTAATTGTAATATCAAATATTTCATAATTGATAATTATATATAAACTAATATTTTAAATAAATATATTTATCATTAGATAAAATGATTTGATTGAATATAACTAAAAACTCGAGAACTGTTATAAATATATTATTCCGAGGGATCAATATGTAGTGAATGTCATTTTGAGGGACCAAAGTGATACTTTGCCACCTCCTATGTAATATATATAATGAAATAAAGAAATAGAAAAGTGAGAAAACCGGGTAAAATCGATGAGACCCGTTTTGAGCAAAAATCCTTTCTCTTCTCTTTGATTTCTTCTTCTTCCAAATCTTATCTCAAATTCAATTGTTTCACAACACGTTATTAGCACGAACGTGCTCTACCCGATCATCCATTCGTTTTGCTGTGTTGTGCAGAAAAAAAATGAAAAAAAAGAGGTAGAAGGTGGTTCGGGTTATTGTTCACCCGTAAGGGTTCCCGGCCGAATTCTGTCTCACCGCCGCCACCACCGACATCTCCACGTCGTCGCCATCTCGTGGACACCTTCCCCACCACCATCCGTCGCCGGACGCGCCACCAGGAGGTGAAGACCCGGCGACGACGCCCGCAACCGGAAAGACCCAAAACGGGTCTGCCTCCGTCGGATCCGCCCTCTGGCCGCGCACCTGCAGCCGCCCTCTCCCTCCCGTAGCTGGTCGCCGCCGCTGCCAACCCAACGAGACCAGTCCCGCTGCTGACGGCTCCTGCACCTCAGCCGCTTTCTCCTCTGGTTTCTGCAACAACCGGTGCCGCCTTCCCCTACCATCTTCCATCTGTTTCTCCGATTCAAGGTAGACTTAACATAACAGGTTACAAATTATTGTTCTTTGTTATTTATTGGATTGGAAATGGAAAGGGCCAAAAATCCCTTGTGAATATGCAGTAGGTAGGTTGGCACTAACACTAATAAATACCGATTTGGGTTAAGTTGCTAAATGACTAATATCAGCTCTTTATTGACTTCTTGTTTTTTCTTAAGGAGATGCGAATTTTTATTGGTTCATATTTTATTGGGTAATGCTTTTGATCATTATCTCCTCTTTCGTTTTCAAACCATTGTTTAATTTTCCTATCAAAGATGGAGACTAAGGACTGGCTGCCGCCTGCCGGCATGTGTTTGGTTTGATGTTTCTCTAAGAACTAAAAGAGTCTTCCACTCTGGTGTTACTTGTGTGAAGGCCCTCCCCCCGAGGGACCCACCAAACCCAGGTATTGTTACATCACTCCCTCCGCCCGATTAAATCCTTTACCATGCTGCAGCACTAGGGATTCGAACTCGGAACGTGATGCTTTTTATCCCCCTCAAGGAGAGCACCTTCACCAACTCATCTTACGACACTCATAATGAGCTAGACATGCAGCGGAAGCTAGGAAACTAAACCAAGAACCACATGTGAAGCATATAAACCGTATAACAAAATTTCGTACCTTGTTCGGTTGAGGTCTTTCACCCAACTGCTGGAACGAATCAGTTAGAGCAAGAAGAAGACCTGCTCCTCTACGGTATCCACACGAACCGTGATCGGCTT
>JAKUCV010003364.1:1468-37969 GCA_028386065.3 Turnera subulata | reverse complement strand
GTAGTAAGCGCCTTGCTCCACAGTTTGGCAAGTGGACTCCAGGTTGAACTCTTGAAGCCTATCCGAGATGAAGAACATCACGGAGTTTGCTGAGCCGTAGTAGGAAGTCCTCAGTGTCCCATGGTCCTCTAGGAAGAACACCTCTTCCATGGGAGTGACGAAGAACCGTGACGAATAGAGCTCGTCGACGAAGACCAGTCGTGGCATTCTGCCGAGCTCGTTCGGTAGCTCTTCAGCACTTTCGTTGACCATGCTGTAAGCCAGTCGGTTCCTTCTGCCAAGATTGGCACCTTCGACAAAGAACACCGACGAGGGAGCAGGCATCTTGATTTGGACGTGTGGGGTTTTGCTTTGAACGTTGTGGTTTTGTTCTCTGAGAGTTTTGTTAGCTTTAATGCTTTTGGTGATTTACACCTCACCGCTCCTTTTATACACTTATGGGGAGCGTGATTACCGGTTCTGATTTTCAAGATCTTGCTTTTTGAATTTACCGTTGCTTGCATTTATTGCTTTACGCGTTTTTCGGACCCATGCCAGAGATTTTCAGCCTATTTTCAACACATGATTTTATTTCGCTCTGGCTACCTTGTCTTTTGTTTTATGGCCTTTCTATATATTTCTTGCATCTTTTATCACAAGCATCCGTGACCGTTGAGGCTAGACGGATGGGGCCGCATCTCGAGCAGAGCGCATGTGCGACAAGCTCACAGCTGTTCGGACATCGTGGAGAGATAGGAGCCTTGACAGACGTTTTGTCTTATGCGGAAAATGTGAACAAGTGGGTAACGTGTCTTCGAGAGACACAGGACGTTCCCGTGAACATCGTCTTGCCAGCTAACGGATGTCCTCTTCACGAGGTTAACCGACGTCACCGTTAACTGTACGTGTCACGTTTCTCAGGATTGAGAATGGACACGACCGAACTATAGCGCCGAGCATGAAAACATACCTTGTTTTAATTTCTTTTTGTTTTGATTATGGTTAAACGAGTTTTGTTTTATTTTTAATTTCTTTATGTTGGTTATAATTCATTTTATCGGTCTTGTTTTTAACATCATTATGTTCAATTTTATTTTCATTCATGACGGTCTTGCTATGTATTAAATACCTTGTTTTCAGATAAATACGATTTTTCACATCTTAACAAGAGAATTCATAATATAAGAATTTTTGATTTAAAAGGAAACTCATTTTATTTATTCATAATATAGTCTTACATCGGAGAAGAAGTACTCTACTGAGATACTTGCTTCTCAAGATCTTTTACAAGTTGCTGGACATTCCTTAAGTGCGGGAAGAGCTCTGCGCACGCCAGTTCAATTTGTGCCACCGCCGAGCTGATTTTCCTCAGGGAGACGTTCAGCTGCGTCAACTTCTGCTGCGGTGTGCTGCTTTCAGCTACCGCCTTGCCTTTCTTGTCCTCAGCTTTCTTGCTGGCACGCTTCTTCCGTCGCTTTGGGGAGACCACCATGTGCTCCTCCAGATCGATGATGTTGGACTTGAACCGCTTCTTCGGAGGCTCTTCATCGGAGCTTGTTGGGAAAGCCTTGCCGCCGATGTAGCTGTTGTTCTCGAAGTCTGAAGTCGTTCGAGAACGAAGTGGAGAGTCCATGGATGAGAGTGAATGACTCAGCTGTGAGGTTTGGTATTTATAAGCGGATGAGATGTCGCTTAAGGGTATTAGTGGAATCTCATGTTGAGTTTGGACACCTGGCAGAGTGTGCCAGAAGCTTATCGTGGTAGGACCCACAGATAAGACGGAATTTCGGGGACGAAATTCTTTTTAAGGTGGGTAGACTGTAACAGCCCGGGTAAATTTTTGATTTTTACCGGGACTGTAGAAATTGTTTCACCGTGATGTACTGTTGAATTAATCTCGGGTAATTAATTCGAGGTAAATCGGTAGTCGTTTTTTCGAAACCGAGAATTTTCCCGCGCTCGGGAGCTTCTTCCTAACTAACCGAGCCTCGGTTTTCAGTTCCGAGACTTGGGCAATGCTCGGGAAAATTAATCGGATTTTCCGAGCCCAAGTTGTATTTTTGGACTCGGGACGGAATTTGTCGGAAAAACGGGAGTATTCCTGCGTCTACGAGATTCCGACGCGAGAATCCGGACCGACCGAATGTGGTTGCCCCGAGCCACTCTTCTTCCTTCTTTTTCCTTCCTCTTCCTCTTTCCCGGCTACATTTCTTCTCTCTCCCGGTTTTTCCCGGCCACGTGGGCCCCACTTCCTTCACTCTTTTCTTTCTTTTTCTTCCCTTCTTTTCTTTTCTCCTTTCTTTTCTTTTCTTCTCCCATTTTCTTCTCAGCCGCCTCCAGCTTCACCCGTGAATCGTCGGCCCCTCACCCATCTTTTCTCCACTTTTCTACTTTGTCTTCTTCCCTTACCTCTCCATTATTTCCCCTCTCTTCTGTATTCACCATCGCCGCCTCCCCTCTTCCTTCCTCCCCTCCTCACACCCGTCTCCTCTTTCCATCCAGTTTCCACCATCTCCTTCCCTGCCTCCTTCCTCCCCCTCCTCTGTTTTTCCAAATCCACCATGACCGCCGCCGCGCCACCACCACAACAGCACACTCGACCGCCAGCAGCCATGTCGTCGCCGTTCCCTCGCTGCAGATCGGCGCCGCCTGCTTCTTCACCTCCTCCTTGCATCCCTTCTGTTTCCGCCGCCACCCTGCACAGGAGATCCGGTCTCCACCTCGTCGCGCCTAACGCCGATGCCTTCCTCTTCTTCTCTGTGCTCGTGTCTCCGTCACCGACAAGGAGCAGAGGAGCGATGCCGCCGCAGCAGCACGAACCACCGCCGTTCTCTACCTCACGTGCCACCAGCAGCAGTCGAGTGACGCTGCCGCCGCCACGACGGGTTCGACATCACCGCCTGGACAGAGCACAAGCCTCCACCGTGCCGGAGACGATTCCCCCTCCCTTTCCTCTGCTAGTCGCCACCGCTGCTCCTCCTCCCCATCGTCGCCGTCAGCAGTAAGGTGTGGGTAAGACGACGACGGCTTTATCTCTTATTCTTCCCTTTCTAAAACCCGGATTAATTGATTGGGTTGTGAGTATCGGGTTGAATTGATTGTTGTGGGGTGTGGTCGTGGATGATGTGTTTGTTAGAATTGGGTTGTTGTTTTGATGTTGTTTGATGCGTTGGTTGATGATGAATGGTAACAGGGAAGTGGCTGCAAGGGTGCGTGAACAGTAATCTGGGAGCCTTGGTTGTCTTGGGACTGCGTGAACAGTAACCCGCCGGAATCCGGCAAGCTTCCGGCGAGTCCCGGGAATTTTCCGGCGAGGCCCGGGCAACTCCGGCATGAACAGTGCATTTCACAGCAAACGGGACCCTATGGACGGGTTGCTTCGGTAATTCCTTGGACTCGTTTAACTCCTATGCGCTCGGGTTTGGGCTCGGTTTGCACACGGACTCGAAAACGGGCCGAACGTGCGGAGGCCCATAATACCGTGACAGATATGCATTTCAAACGGACCCCGAATTCTAATAACGAAACCCGAACAATGTTAATGAACCCGGACTCTAATGGTTTAATTAAAACAAAGATTTAATTTAATTAATCAAATACTAATCCTTAATTCTATTTATATTTCGTAATTCGATTTATAATTTTATTTTTGTGTTGGACCATTAGAAAGACCTATAGTATTTAAATTCCGGTTTAGTTAATTTATATTTGGACTCTTAATAATTAAAGGCCCAATTATACTTATTTACTTGATTTAGTTGTCAAATATAAACTAAAAATGTAAATATGAATACCTATGAATTATAAACACATATGTATAAATGACTATATATATATGTCCTATTAAAATTATGTTTAACTAAATAAAGAAGTTACCATTTTATTTATCACATAAATATATATATGGTAAAGTGAGGATTATCTACTATATAAGTATAAATATGGTTACACAAGATATACGTTTAATCTATTATCGATTTATGTGTAAATATACGTGTATATAAACGTATTTTAATATGTTTATGATTTCTCTTATCTTAAGTGACCAATGGGCCGGGATATCGGCTTGAACGTTCGGTTTTGGTTTTAATTTAAAAATTAAGTATAATTAGAATATCGATAGGAAGCTCGGTTTCGGTTTTAATTTGAAATTAAGTATAAATAGTATATTGAATAAAGAGGTTAACATCATATGAAAAAAATTTATGGAAACAATAGAAATTGGATATAAGACAAGCCGTACAACAATTTCTAAAACCGGCATCATGCATAATCCTCTTGTCAGTGCATTATAAATGATTGTGATGCTATGTGTATACATATAGGGTATCGAGGTTGACCGGATAGCAGTTTCAGAGACATACCAGGTGAGGATGGATAAACCCTGATATGTGCCCGTAATGCTGTGTGTGTAGTTTTGTGGTTTGTGTGTTTTTGTTGTTTGATTGATCTACTGGAATGATTGTTGACTGTTACATGGTTGCTATGGTATTGTTGATGCTGTTGTGGAAACGTGTTAGTCCTGTGTATGTCGTGTTGGAAATATTGTTGAACGGTTTGATATTGTTGAATTGTTTGATGTGAAAGTTTGGTGATATGAAATTGTTGACTGGATTGTGATATTGGTTTTTGGCTGATGTGTTGAGGATGATGTTGGATTATTGATTGTGGATAATTGGGAAAAGGATAACGGAAATTGGAATGAAAATTGGAACTTAATTGAGATGATGTAATTGTCACTTGGAAAGTAGTGGTACGACTAGATGGTTAGAGACTAGTTATGTGGTGTCTTGCCAAAGGGTTTGTTGGTTGGGGTGTTGACCCCGGATTTGTGATATTGGGATGTTGATCCCGGATTTGTGATATTGGGGTGTTGACCCCGGATTTGAGATATTGGGATGTTGATCCCGGATTTGAGATATGGGGATGTTGATCCCGGATTGTGGTGGGGCCTGGCATCCGGAATGAGTTAATAACCAGGTACGACCCTAGCTTGTCCAGTGACGGGGCCTGGAAGATAAAATTGGTAGTAAAAATTAATAAGTAATCTTTGGGTCTTGGCTTTGATGTGATTTAGTGAGATTCCTTTGACGTGTTGGTTGTGTTAGATTCCTCTGTCGTGTTGTGTGTGTAGTTTCATCTGTTTGATGGTTGTTTTACTTCGAAAGTGTTATGGTTGAATATATCACTGTTTATCTTTCGTCGGTGAGCGTTTCGGACTCACCCCTCGCCTACGGGGTTTCATCCCCTAGGATGAGTTGTTTCATGTACAGGCTTAGTGCATTCAAGACAGGCTGCAGCGTTTCCCTTGGACAGGCTTGGATCCATACATTGCATGTGTCGCATACAGTGTTAGTGAGTTTAAGTCTTCCGCTGTGCATATTGTTATTGTTGTTGGGCCATTGGGCCAGTTTCGTTTTTATTGATGTTATTGATGTTGGGCCGTAGGGCCATATTGTAGTTTATACTTTTGGGCTGTTGAGCCAGGGTTATGCTTTATACACTGTATGCTAGGCCTTGTTGGGCTGGGTTGTTACAGCTCCGGCACGTGTTTACTGTATACGGTAAATACGGGTCGGGGCGTTTCAATATGACACATCGTTTCAATTAAGTACATTTCAATATAATAAAAACAAAATATTAATTTATTGTTATTATTAATACTAAGTAGAATTATTTTTATTTTCATCTATTATTTGAGTTAGTTCTTTTAAATAAGCATAAGATATTAATTTATTATTAATATTACTAAGTAGGATTATTTTTGTATTTAGAATATATAGTATAGACTAGATAATGTTGTGGAAAACAAAAATTATTTATAGAATTATAGAATGAATTATTATTTAGCTTTTAAAAATTATTAATTTTTTCAATGCCATATTAAAAATATTCATAGAAAATCAGAATTGATTATTATGTAGTTTTTAATATTTTAAAAAATTTCAATGAAATACTGAAAATATTCATAATAAATATTCATAGAATATTGGAATGTATTATGCTATAGCTTTAAAATTTTAAATTTTGATACGCTAAAAATATTCATAAAATACTACCATGAGTATTTAAAAGACCACAAGTGACCACGAGTACCAAACACAGGAAGAAAAAATCGGCACAAATTCAAAATAATTATAATTGTCTAATTTTTATTAAATTCTTTTAACAATTAAGGTTTGAATTTTTTTGGAAGGAATTAAACTTTGAATATGAAACGCCCCGACCCGTATTTACCGTACACAGTAAACACGTGCCGGAACTGTGATGACCCAACCAATCAAACCCAGCAAAACCCAGCATACAGTGTAAACAATAGGAACACGGGCTCAACAGCCCAAAAGTAATAATGTCAATAACAGCATAATCGGCCCAATGGCCCAACAATAATAAAAACATGCACAGCGGAAGACTTTAAAACTCACAAAGACACTGTATGCTATACTGATGCAAACTATGGATCCGAGCCCTGTCCAAGGGATAACGCCGCAGTCTGTCTGGAATGCACCCAACCTGTATCACAAATACCTCATCCTACGGGATGAAAGCCCGCAGGTGAGGGGTGAGTCCGAAGTGCCCACCGGGTAAAACCCATAAGCAAATATACATAAACAACAACCGTAAATTCCCAAGTCACATCACCAACATCTAACAAAGGTTCTCACGAACCTTAAATGACACACTTGTGATTCTAGACACGCTATTCCAATTTTATTATCAGGGCCTCTATCACAAGTTAAATGATGGCCGTCGCCTGGTAGTCAAGCTAGCTAGCCCGTAGACCCCGCCCTGGTACCTCTACGTATAACTGGCACAGACAGGGAGCAGACCCCAAGCACACTCTCCCCCAGCGCCTAAATATAAATAACTGGTATAGACAGGGAGCAGACCCCAAGCACACTCTCCCCCAGCACCATAAAATAAGACTACCATCTGGCTGTTCCAACATTTAACTGTGACTTACTAGATGTCTAAGTGTATCCAGTTTATTAAGATTACCAATTTAGTCTTGTTACCACTATACTGTTAACCAATCATCGACACATTATCCTGAGCAGGGTCGCAGCCTCTCCGCTCGTCTGGATAATATAAACTTATTCCAAACTATTCCCATAATAGTACCCTCGGTACCCAGCTTACACATTTCTCACAATCAACAACAGTAATCGTCTTACTTATAACCATAATTCCAACCTCATCAATGATATCAACAGCAATAATAATTTCAACAGCATCAACGGCAACAATTATCAATCAAAATCATCTCAAAACAAACCATACACAGCCACAAAGTATCATACCAGCAACATCGAACACAGTAGCAAACGACAACTTGATATCACGGGATGTATATAAATATTTACTTAACCTCACCTCAGCCGATTATCAAATACGGAATCCTCAACAGGTTCCAAAGCCGGTTCCACAGGAACTGCTCGATATCATAACCTCGGGTTGCTGACGATGGCGCACGACAAGGCACGCGGCAGGACGAACGGCGAAGGAGGCTCGGCAAGGCTGAGGCGACGGCGGAGATGAGGTGCTGGTGAGAGAGGCGGCGTTGGTGCTGTCACGACGGAGGAGATGGCGAGGGGTGCGAAGGAGGAGACGGTGGTCGTTGGCTCGTGAGGAGGACGGCGATGGCGGCTGGTGTCGTCCTCAGGTCGCACGCGAGGAGGGAGGCACGGGGAGGAAACGACGAGGGCGGCATCACAGGTGCGTGGAGGCGCACGAGGTGGCGGCGGCCGGCGCTGCTCTTCCCCTCCCTTTCTTTTTTTTCTTTTCCCGATTTCTTCTATTTTTCCTTCTCTTCTCTCTTTTTTTTTTTTACTATACAGCATGTGAACAATAATGCAAATCGTCCGTATTACGGGCGAGTCCGGTCCGGACCAGAAAATAACTGAAACCCCCTTAGTTATTTTCCTGTGTGATTTTCCGAGAAATTCCGAAACCCGAAAAATACCAACTTAGTTCCGAAAAATCCACGGGAAAATCACGAGCGCGGGAAAACCCTCGGTTTCGAAAAACGACTCCCGATTTACCTTGAATTAATTACCCAAGATTAATTCAACAGTAAATCATGGTAAAAGACTTCTACAGTCCGGTAAAAATCCAAAATTTTTACCCGGGCTGTTACAGAATATTACTTTGCTATGAATTGTTATTATTTTTTTTCGTAATAATAACGCTTAAAATTGATAGTTTGATAGTAATCAATTGATAGGTTGAATTGAAATTCAAATAAGTAGAAAACTCAAACTTAGTTTCCTAATGAGCATTATAGCCTATAACATCTACCTTCATGGTTCAACAGGACAACCAATGCAAAAAATTTCAATCTTACCATCCAAAGGCAATGCAACGACCTGATGTGCCGAACTAGTCAGTAATGGTGCAGACACTACAAAAAAAAGTGTCATTTATGGGGTTTTGACCCTTGCGGTGCTCGCCATCACAAATATACTGCGGCCGTCAATGAAGCGACAGCAGCAACAACCTAGTAATTTCACAAATAAAAAAATTACAAGATCGGTTTTGTTGAATTGCAATAAAAATTAAATTTTATTAAATTACTATAAAATCAGTCACATAACTTCAAGTGGAGTTCTAATCAAAGAATTACATAATTGAGTAAAAGTCTTGGCTAAGTATTCTAATGGTTCATGATCTCTTCGCATCCCGTCTGAATGTCAGCGACACTTAGCCTACAAAAAATAGGATAAATGACAAAACAATACTGTAAAAATCACACCAGAAGACTGAGTTCATGTATAACTTTAAAAGTGGATCAGTTATACCGGAAAAACAATGCATTGAATGTAGAAGCAGGGTAGGCAGAAGTGCTAAAAGTAGAATCGACTATTTCAATCTTTTACCGGAACACGACTTAGAAAATCAACTAGGTAGTGAGACAATTGTTCCATTTTCAGTCTAGGGGGAAGCTTATTTTCAATATCTACCATAACCATTTTCAAAGGCTCACCTGCAATCAGTAAAGTCAAATTAGCATCCTTTTGAATAGGGTAAGTTGCAACTGCAATATTTGTTTCTGAACTTTACACAATGAAGTGGCCAAAAAGGCCAAAACAAATGATAAAAGCATAGGAATTTAAAAATTTTTGCAGTGAAAATTCAACACGCCATGATGAAAATATAGAAAATCTGTTTTAAGGGTAACAAATTACTCTGCCACACAATTATACCAATGATAGTGTATCTGTAACAAACCTAAAAGGACCATGTTATACAATCCCTCAGGCAAAGCCTCCAAGATGGGGTCCAAAGGTTGCAAATCTATGTTGCTTGAAGTATTAAACAAAAAAGTTTAAAAAACATCAGAGTAGCTACTAAAAGTGATAAGTTAGAAAGCGATCATCAAGAATAATATGACTACAAGATCGATTTTAGGATTACGAGCAGCAATTGCTATGGCTAGACATCCTCCAAATGATTCCCCGACTAGATAGATTGGCTTTTTTGGCGATAAACTATGCTCAAGCCTCACAGTTCTTCTACGAATTTCACCAAACCTTCATGCAATAAAAACCTGGTAAGTTGCTGAGAAATATTGGATCATGAGAATGAGTACTTAGTACTTACATATCAGATGTTTATTAAGGTAACAGGAATAGTTTATATTATTTGAAACTGATTCCAATTAAACATCATTTTCTTGCATGCATTACCAGTCAAGACTAATTGCTATATTATTCAAGATAGCACTGATGAAATTTAGTATTAGAGGACTAAGACCTTCAAATGGTTTTCGATCATGTACAGGAATATGAAGGCACTGAACTTCAAATACCCTGCACTTGCAAAAAGACAACTTTTTGACTATGCCAACAAAACAAAAGCATATCAAGATGAGCAATGGATCCAACAAATTTGAACAGGCATATGCAAAAGCCATAGACCATCTTAAAGTGCCAAACTGAAGATTACTGATACAAGGACAACTGTTTGGCATTCCTAGACTATATATGATTTAAACAAAAAATGCTTTCCTCAATCTAAATATAGAACAAGAACCTAAAAAGATTGATATTCTCAACAACAGTAAGGAAATTTATAAGCAATTCAATTATTAATGATTGAACCTACTTCCCAAGAGCTTTATGATGCAAGGTAAGGCCCAATCCCACTCCATCAACTCCTGCATAAAAGTAAAAGAAGATAAGAAAATCGAGCACTTGGTAGCTAGAATGGCAATTTATCCTTCATATGCAGATATGGAGATGCATGGTCATCTGTTAGGATGGCATTTTATACTTCATATCCCACTCCAGGGTGTCTGTTAGAAGAAACTCATTCCCATTCTTCATATGGAGATGCATGAACGGACAGACATCTGCACTTGCTTTTATTAGCTACTGTTTCAGCAATTAAGCTACAAAATCATAAAAGAAGAATGGTGGTAAGTGAGAAAGATGGAGTAGATTTCAATTGATGTTTACGTGAATTTGATAAGAGAACTTTCCGGCCCTAGAGCTCCATTTTCTTTCCCTTCATCTATCTTTTTAATTTATCACTCCCCTCATATACGTCCACTAGGGTCAATGCAATAGGAAGAAACACCAACAAATCGGGGACACCCGGAGGTGGAACAGAAGAGATGATTTAACGTATTGAGCAAACAAAGCTTGTAGGGCAGTGAGATGTCTTACCAGTTGGGAAGGAAGCGCAGACACTGTGGCAAGCTAGGGTAAGCCGTCGCAGGTGGGAGGCGGTGATGTCTTAGCCGGTGGTTGATCGGCGACGAGGAGAGGAGAGAAGAGGAGAAGGAAGGGGATTTGAGAAATTAGGGATTTGGAATTGGGAAAGAACAAGGGCAAGGTGAATCTGTCAATTGTGTCTTTATTTCTTTTTTCAATCGTTTAGCAGAGAGTTTGTCCCGTTAACAGTTTACCGGTTATGAATTAGGTTTTTTTTGCAATTTTAAAGAGTTCAAGGATCTAATAAAAAGTAAAAATTATTTATTAAAAATGCTTCTTGTTTTTCCAAAGGTGGAAAAAAGGATGACACTTGGTCCTATACAAGATTGACACGTGGGGTATGTTTCGGTGCATACCCAACAAGGGCAACACCGACAGGGGCGGATATAGGGGGGAGTAAAGGGGGCCCTGGCCCGCCCTAGAATCCCAATTTATATATATATGGTAATAATATCACACGAGTCACAGGGTAGCTTGATGGTTAGCTTCATGTTGAGTACTTGGTTAGTTAAAGGTTCTAGTCTTGGCATTGGCTTTTCTTAAAATTTTTGCCTTTCTTCTGATACAATACATTTCAGTCCCTATTAACCTATTAATATACATTTTGGCCCCCCTAAATTTATATTCTGAGTCCCTATTAACCTATTAATATACGTTTTGGCCCCCCTAAATTTATATTCTGAATCCGCCCCTGAACACCGGAGCATTCACCGAAAATTTTATGTCCAAATTTCTTACTTAAGGAAAATGAATTTGAAAGGATGATGAGCCACCTGTTTACCTATTTCCGTCATATCTTGTTATGGCTCACCAAACCCCTGAACTAAAAAAATCAGCAACTTTTGGAAACAATAATCAAAGATATGTTGACGAACGAAGTGCAAAACGTCTAGGGCAGGTGAAAACAAGCCAAACAGGGCAATTAATGTTGAATATATATAGAATTAGACAATTAGTTGCCCTCAAGTTTTTTCCAGAGTATATATCACCATGCATTCTTGTCCTTGACAAGGACATGCATTGGCAGAATCAGAATGGTTAGGCTTGTCGTAGTAATTAAACTTCTATTAATGTTTGCTTAAACAGTTCAAAATGTGGTCGAATAACCTGATTGGCGGTAGCCCAGATAAGCATGACATAAACCTGACCGAAACTCTCATTTTGTCATAACAGTGTCGATGATATATATATATTTTCTTTCTGGTGATGAGGTCTCAATCATGGTAGGACAGGAGATGCAAGTTAAATTTCTTTTTATTGCACTAAATATATATTGGCGTACGTAAGAGCAAGTACTTAATTAAGAAAATAGCAGAAATCTTAATCAGATCACACCCATGACCTAAAGTCCACATCAATATAAAATATGATCAACCATTGGCATATACCAAAAGCTAAGTTGCTACCTAAACCAAGAGTTTGTTTCCTGTAAACGTTTTTGATTGGAAAAAAACCATGACGTAAATCAGAATATAAAGAATCATCCAAAATTGGTACATGTGGCGAGTTAAAAATTGCTAGTTTCAGTGTTTTATAGATAGGCCAATAGCCCATTCAACACTTATCATGGAATCCAACCTAAATCCGCAATAAAAATATCCTTTGACTGCTTCCTTTGTCTTTTTTTTTTTTTGAATTTCAACAACTCCTGATAAACAATGCTTGAATTGAAAGCCATGTGCACCCACCTGTATTCCATAGATATTGTTGTGTACGTATCCGGAGGATAAAAACATATATAAGCTATACGTATACGAGGTGAAATATCGAATCTAATTAAAATAAACGAACGTTTCCTGTTAACAAATTTTCAATTTGGTTAAAGATTGACTCATTTTTTTCCCCTAGAAAATAAATTAATTACCAACGGGGATTGGCTTAATTAGTTGGTTGAGGTTCAGTAACACTCCTATTAGGTCAGGTTGCGAATTCGAACCCCACCGACCGTCCCTCTTGGTGGGATATTTGTAAATACCATTATAAACGCTCGCTGAACTTGGTGGTTTGCCCTGGCCCTAACCTAAACTTTTCAACAAAAAAAAGAAAATAAATTAATTAAAATGCATTATAAAAGCAATTTTATCAACGGCAACATAACCGATATGTAGATTAACACACAGTCAACAAATGGCGTCTATGTAATGGTCTCACGGTAATATAATTTGCGTCAACGCACAACACAACATTACACATGGATACCGTACATGCATGCACTGATGCACACCCCTCGCTCCTTAACCATACGGAATGGTGTATATGCTACGTCGACAAAGCAAATTAATTAAATATTTTAAAAAACAATTATATATGCCCCAGTCTTCTATATATGGGCTTTTTTAAAAGTAAAACATATCTTTTAAATTAGCTGTCTACGACTAACGACGACTGTAAGGAGACGAGAACAAAATGTTGACACGCCGGTCGTAGGCAGATATTATAAGGCTAGTGCTGTAGTATGTTATATATAAGGAAATTTCCTTAGTATCCGACCATATTGATTTGACGGTCACAAAATAAATTTGAAAAATTGAGAAAGATTAATATAAAAAAAAGAATCTTCTCATTTTTACTTCGTCCGTAAAGAATTCTGTAATCAGAATTATTTTTTCCTTTGTAATTAACTCGTTTAATTCACTATGTAGAGAAAAAAAAAAATGGGTTCCCGCGGCTCTTAATTATTTTGGCAAAGAAGAAATTTTGTCCAGTAAAGCAATGAACTTGTACTTTCCTTTGATCGGCGGCAGCCATAAACTTGTACTTCCGGAAGAAAAGAAACGAAATGAATCATTACTTTTTTTTGTCAAATACTTCTGATGAGGAATGAAATAAATCAATCAAGGCCTAAAGGTCCAATTGAGAGAAAATTAAGGACCAGGCCTGGGCCTAATATAGGAGTCCAAGACCAGGTCTAATACAAAGGTCCAGGACCAGGTCTAGCTAGCTATTTTACCACATGGAAAATGCGAGAAACGTTATAAGCGTTATATGGAGTTGAAGGGACATCCGAAGTAAATGCTCCATCCCCTAAAACCCCTATAAAAAGGGTGTAAGATTAGAGTTTCAACACACCAAATTCTTCCTGGAGAAAATTTTACTCTCCACAAGGAAATTCTCTCTCCACTCTCAAAACTCTCTCTTTCTATACTCTCTCAAATTAATAGAGAAAAATCCCCTTTCTAACTTAGGCATCGGAGGTCCTCCCGGGGTCACAACCCTGGACTTCCCCAGGTCCTTCTTGTTAGCCTTGCAGGTGCTCCAGGCATAGAGATCAGGTCCTTTGGGCTTCCGGAGCAGGTCCTCCAAGCATAGAGATCAGGTCCTCCGGATATCAAGATCAAGCCAAAGAGTCCCCAATCATGCCAAGAGGAATTTACATTCATACCCCAGTAAAAAATTCGTTTTTTACATTGGCGCCGTCTGTGGGGAATGGACAAAAAGCCATGGCTTCTCCACTTGAGCAATCAGGACCAATAGTAGAGTCCAACCCACCAATTTGTGGAACTCTAGTCACTAGAGGTACTCTACCAATCAGAGGTACTCCGGCCACCAAAGGTACTCAAATCGCCAGAGGTACTCTAACCATTGAGGGCGTAATCTGATCACCGGAGGTACTTTGACCACCTAAATCATTCCCAATAGTGAAACCTTGGCCAAAGGTCCAAAAACACCAGCCAACTCGCAAGAATTATACCCTACACTCCCAGAAGGTATTGTAGAGGCAGGATATAGGCAAGGAACCAAAAAGGAGCCCATGGATCTCCTATGTGATGAGAAAAAATGGCAAGTCAAAACCAGATCTAGTAAGCAATAGCCAAAAACTTGCAAAAGAATATGGAAACAAGATCAAAATCGGTTGCAACTACCACATCATACTCCACTCATCACTAGAGGAAGGAGAAGGAACTAGATCAAATTAAGATCTACATGAAGTGCAACTAGATCCAAGGCTAATCTGGTTAGATCCAAGCAAGATCTACACCAATCCAATTAGATCTAAATCAACCCAGCTAGATCGAGGAGGCTGCAACAAGATCTGACTAGATCCGAGGCTCATCTAATAAGAGCCAACTTAGACCAAAAAAGGTCCAAGGAGCCATTGTAGCCACATCAAACTCTTATTCATGTAAGAAGATCCGTATAACAAGGCCTCCTGGAGCTAAAAAAATAAAGGTCCCCAAGGTCCTTCCGCAAAAAGACAAGGCCAAAAAAGGTGGACAAAATTTAAGCCCCGCGATCCTATCATACAGGTCCTTTACCCCTTTAAATACCCAACAAATAAGGGTGCTTATAGAGATCAAAGAAGTGGGATACACAAAGTAGTCCCCAAATGTTGAAAGTAAAATAAAAAACGAGACCCATTCCTAGAAGCTCAAGAGGTCCAGATTCTAAAAGCCCAAGAGGTCCTGATCCGAAAGACTCAAGAGGTCCAGATCCTAGAAGAGGTCTAGATCCTAAAGGCTCACGAGGTCCAGATATAAAAGGCTCAAGAAGTCCAGATCCTAGAGGCTCTAGAGGTCTAGATACTATAGGCTCAAGGGGTCCAAATCCAAAAGGCTCAAGAGGTCCAGATCCTAAAGGCTCTAGAGGTCCAACACCCGTTCTGAAAGAAATCAAAGTCTTTCTAAAGAAAGCTCGATAGCAACCAATCACGACCTGGGATATGGTACGCCATATCTCACTGAATACAACTTAATAATCAAGCTCAAACAATTAGAGCACATGATTGTTATCCATGAGGGCAAAAGTTTAGGTCCTCCCCTCTATGCCATAAAATAGAGGTTCTCAAAAGAAAAAGTGAGTTAGCTCCTTATCAATAGAAACAAAAAAAAAGAAACTTGTGGAAAAGACCCTATATATTGCACACGGCTTTACAAGTACCAAAAAGCGTTAGGCCGTGAAGAGCCATAAATCGCAAAAATGATTATGAATGCCAAAGCTAAAAACAATAGGTCTAACTCAAGTAAATCTAAAGCTCACCCAAGATAAGGACCTCTGATGAACTTGCTCAAGCTAAGAAGATGCAATCAGCACCATACAAGCTCCTACAAGGACGCCCTAAAGCCCACGAAAGGCTTTGTAGGCCCTATAGGCTACAAAATCACGACAAAGGCACATGCCCAGTACATCAGATCGCACACCCAGAAAAGTGTGCCAAGAGGCTCATGTAGGTCCTATGCATATCAGGTGTTAACCAGCAAAACTATAGAAAAAACCTAGGGTCAAAGAAAAATTCTCTTACAAAGAAAGAGGCTACTTGAAATCCCAATAAGGCTAGAAGCTATTCCAAACTTCCACAAAAGTATCAACTGCCGAAGGGTTCTCTTATGAAATCATAAAGATTTCAAAGCCGGACAATTGTCCAAAGAAAAGCAAAAACTAAGCAAACAAGTTTGCATGATTACAATGAAAGTCAATGGAAGTCCTAATGTTCGAGGACGAGAAAGAACTGCAGGTTCCCAAATGTCCACGTGATGAAGAGGAACTGCAGGTCCTAAAATAGATGAGGTGTGGAGAAACCTCAAGGAGCTCAAATTAGTGAAGCTCCAAAGTGATTGGGAAACCGGATTCACCAAATATCCAACAGAGAACCAGAGGTTTCAAAATTGACAAAATCCAAAGTCAGCATGAGTTGGCAAGGGGTGGAGAGACATTCAAATTGGGCAATCCAAACCATGTCCAGAGGAGCCACGATGGATCATGCGCTAAAACAAAGCATTAAGAGCCTTTAAGCAAAATCATAAGCTCAAAGAAGCTATCAAGCTCCGGAAGAGGTACTTAATTCTATAAGGTACCAAGCAAGAGCCACAAGCTTCCAAGTCCACTAATGAAGGTCAAAGACACCTAAATTGTAAGAGCTCTTAGTAAAGAACAGAAGGTTCAGGAGTCAGGAACTATCAAGCATGGTTCCAAGAAATTAAGAAGCATCTAGTACCGAACAATTTGTGGAGGTACTCATATCCATCAGGAATATAATAATGGCCACATGAGCCATAAATTATGAAGTACCAATTGGAGGCTCCAAGATCCCAACCGCACTAAGGTATAAAAAGTAGAGCCTATTGTGCAACATAAGGAGCTGGAGTTGGATACTACAAAGTCATCATAATGACTATTCTTTAAGGTACTCTAAAAGTAGAAATTCCTCAAGAAACATCTCAAAAAGTGGGTTAGCTTGTCTAAAATGTCGGAGGAGCCAAAAAGAAAGATAGGTTCAAACCTTCCCTCTTGAGGATAGGTCCAAACACTCCATGCTCAAGAGTCTTGGGGGCTAGCACCAGGACTTCCCATTATAATGAAAACGAAGGTTGGTCGAAAGCTGCAGAAGCTCGCTTTAAGCAGTATAGAGGCCAAAGTAACTCAGTCAAAGAAGTTACATATGCAGAATGACCACAACAATCAAATGCTTAAGCACAAAATGCCCGATCAGTCAGTAAGATAGGTGCCCAAGATAATTGTCGTGACTAGGGAAGAAAAAGCATCACATGCTTTGCAAGGCCCAGAATTCGGCTCAATGCTTATTACGGATGCATGAAGGAGTGAATCAAACCTTTGGGAGGTTTTCACAAAAAAAACCCTCAAGGCCTACTCATTGAGAGATTCACGAAGGTCCTCTTTGAAAAAATTCCCATCATCGGAAGCTAGATAAAGATGGGAGATCTCTTGCAGCAAGACCTGCAGAAACCACTTGATGGCAGGACCTCTGTTGTGCAGCAAATAATCGAGACTTCCTCATAGCAGAGACAAAGAGGTCACTATAGCGAGGACCTTCTTTGCAGTAACCAAGAGGTATACAAAATCCATTCCACGAAGAAGGCAAATCAAATGCCAGAAAATGACTCACAAGATGAGCATGAGAGCAAAGTGCTATTTTGACAAGGAGTACTTGTCCAAGATGACAATTGAAGAGCAGGTCCTGGCTGGCTTTCTCACATAAGGAATGCCTACCTTGGATAGTTAAAAAAGATCAACAAGTATTGCAATTGGATGGTTCCTATACCAAATAAAATTNTCTTTGCAGTAACCAAGAGGTATACAAAATCCATTCCACGAAGAAGGCAAATCAAATGCCAGAAAATGACTCACAAGATGAGCATGAGAGCAAAGTGCTATTTTGACAAGGAGTACTTGTCCAAGATGACAATTGAAGAGCAGGTCCTGGCTGGCTTTCTCACATAAGGAATGCCTACCTTGGATAGTTAAAAAAGATCAACAAGTATTGCAATTGGATGGTTCCTATACCAAATAAAATTACAAGCATCATAGCCATGAAGCACTGGAAAGACGTGCCTGAATCCTCAATGAAGTTGGCATGAGTAACCTCAAGCAATCAAGCCAAATATAAAATCCTGCCCTTACCAAAATGGGAATGTCCGGTTTAGTACTGGCAGAGATCATGAGGAAAACCATTGAGCATCTATTTATTATAAGAGGACATTGCTCCCCCTCCTCGCAAAAAGTTCTTGAGATCCAGAATATTTTAGGAAAAAAAAGAAGTCTATAGCAAAAGGCGATAATAAGGTGCTTCAACAAAAAAGTTGGACCTCGACCCATCCAGAAACCTGGTCTTTTTTAGGATAGAGGAAACGAGCCCAAAATGGAGCTAAAGTTGGAAAGGACCATATCAAGCTGAAGAGGAAAAGTACCAAGGTTTTTATTTCAAAATCCACCATCCAGGTGCTTAATCTCAAATCAAAGACGTTCTTCCCACAATAAGCCGAGGCAATCAAATACGGCTTTGAAAAGGAGCTACGAGTAGCCACCAAGATCTCTAAAATGCAGATCTCTTAAACAAAAGAGCCCTAGGGATCTCCCAAAGAAGGATGATAGAGGTCTCTAGAATGAAGAACCTTATGGTTCTCTCAAGTGAAAGTTCCTTGGGACCTTCCAAAGAAGGGACCTCAGAAGCAATGCTTTCATAATAAGTCTCATAGAGACCTCACTTAAAAAGAACCTCTATAATGAGGACCTTTCTTGAAAACTCCCAAATAAGAGATACCTCATCTCAAATGAAAGTCCCTTGGGGCTTTCTCGAAGACCTTAGAAGCAAAGCTTCCATAATGAGTCCATGAGGACCTTCCTTGAGAATTCCCAAGTAAGGAATCCTAGGACCAATATTTCATAATGAGTCTGTGAAGACCACTCCAAAGAAGGACCTCTACAACGAGGACATATAATGACATTGCATGCAAAGCGATGGAAGAGAAGGTCTACGTGGTGTTTTCCGCAAGACCTTAGAAGCAATGCTTCCATAATAAGTCTCATGGAGACCTCACTTAAAATGAACCTCTATAATGAGGACCTTCCTTGAAAACTCCCAAATAAGAGATACCTCATCTCAAATGAAAGTCCCTTGGGGCTTTCTCGAATAGGAGACCTTAGAAGCAATGCTTCCATAATGAGTCCATGAGGACCTTCCTTGAGAATTCCCAAGTAAGGAATCCTAGGACCAATATTTCATAATGAGTCTGTGAAGACCATTCCAAAGAAGGACCTCTACTACGAGGACATATAATGGCATTGCATGCAAAGCAATGGAAGAGAAGGTCTACGTGGTGTTTTCCACAAGAAGAAAATGCTTTCTCGCAAGCAAGAGGGACTGTCAAAAGGAAGAAGCAGAAAGCAAAATTCAAGAGTTCAAGAGTTACTTTACCAAGCGTGAAGCCCAAAAGGTCTCTACGCCCCAAAAAGCTGAAACCAACACAGGTTCTCTTTTTATATTCCACCAAATAATTCTTGCTATTTCTTCCTGCAAATAAAGACTTTCCAAAACTTTGCTGTTGTTATTGACTAAAGGAGTTCCATAGCTCTATTGTCAAAACTTTTATCAAAGCCTTCTCTCTCAGGAACCTAATGATAAAAGGCTCAGAAGGTCTAGGTCCTCCAAACTAAGTGCCTCTAAGAGAGGACCTGCAAAGCAAAGACCTCAATGGAAGGTCAAAAGCTCTCCTTGCAAGGTATAAGAGCTGGCAATAGTAATCTACTAAAAAATGCCAGTCAGACAACCAAAGTCGGGGCTTAAACCGCACACTCATAAGTTAAAGTCTCACATGTACTTCCCAAAGCCGCGGCCTAACCCGCGCACTCACTCTCACATGAGCAATATAAAGACGCGACCTAACACATGCACTACAAAGTTGCAGGCTTGTCTTTGCAATGCGTAACAGCAAACGCAACTATTCTCTGGTTTAGAATCTCCATCAAGAGCCCTGGAGAAGGAGACCTTCCCAAGAAAAGGTCCCTAAAGGAGACTCATAAAGACCTTGAAAGTCAAGGATTCTAAAATCCCCAATGACCTCGAGTCAGCACAGGCACCAAAAGGGCCCCAAGCTATGCCCCTTAAAGACCTCTCAAAAAAAGGTCCATGATCTAAATGAGGCTCCTTTGAAAACATGTCCCCAAGAAATGGTCGCTAGAAACCTTTGAAATAAGGATTCTTGACCTTGAAAATCAAAGGTCCTGAGATCCCAAAAACTTTGAAGAAAAGAGATCCTAAAATCTCTGAAAGACTTTGAAAATCAAAGGTCTCAAGATCCTCAAAGATCTTGAAAATAAAAACTCTTTAAATTTCTGAAGACCTTGAAAATCAAAGGTCTCAAAGCCCAAAGGCCTTAGTCCTCAAGAACCACAAAATTTAAGATCCTCGACCTTAGAAATTAGAGGTCTCGAGATCCACAAAGACCTCAGGTCTCAAAAAAGCTCAAAAGCCCTAGTCCTCAGTGACCTTAAACAGTAAGATCCCTGACCTTAAAAATCAGAGGTCTCGAGATCCATTAGAGACCTTGAATCAGGATCCGAAAAAATCTAAAGACCTTGAAAATTGTATGTCTCGAAAGGTGGTGTTCAAATAAATCCTAAAAAGCAAAGATCGCTAAGGTTTTTAAAGACCCCAAAGCAAAGATCCCAGCTAAAAGGGGCTACTCTAGACAAAGATCCGTAAAGACCTTGAGGATCAGAGGTCTCAAAAGTCTCATTCAGACCATTTTTGAAATTTAAAAGCCTCAAAAGGCCCATAAAACAAGGTCCTTAAAGACCTAAAGGTCCCTTAGGATCTTGTAAATAGAAGTCCTTGAAGAAATCAGAGGCCCCAAAGTCCCAAGTAACAAACCAAGGACCTTGACATAATGGAAACATCCCACAAGACGACTACAGGACATGCACCCTATATTGGTCGCAAAGTAAGGCGATGAAAGCCCACACAACTATTTTCAGTCGCAAAAAAAAAGGACGATCTAAGAGATCACACAGAAAAAGGACAATCTAAAAAGATCGCATAGTAAAAGACGATCTAAAGAAAAAATCGCGTCTTGAAAGACGATTGAGGCATGATAGCCCAAGTAAGTCGCGCATTCAATGAAAGACGACTAAAGGCAATATATAGCCAAAACGTCGCATACTCAAAAAAGAGGAAAAAAAGAGAGAGAGAAAGACAACCAAGGCTAACTAGTCTAAAAAAATAAGGTCGCATATCAAGAAACACATAAAGAAGGTACCGCATTCTGAGGTCCTCTTTGCACATGAAGGAGGCACCCACTTTCAGATGTCCTCTATATATCAGGTCCCCTCCATATGTCGAAGGTGCCTTCATTTAAAAGATCTCTTCATGTCAGAGGTACCAAAGGATACACATCTCAGGTCCAGAAAAGAAGGCCTCAGCGAGACAACAACAAAGCAAAAAGTCTCATTATAAGTAATTAATGGAGGCTTATACGAATTTAGGAGAGGCTTCTCAGGTCCCAAAGGAAAAGTGCAGAAGCTAAAAAGCGCACCATATGAGCTCTAAAAAAGTCCACCTCCATCTTACAAGAGGGTCACTTACACAGGGGGCTTTATGAGCTCTCAGCTTTAGCAAATTGGAGTTCGAGCCAATTCCATATTGGTCTTACAGTGAGCTTATAGCTGAATATTCAATAAGCACAGCTCAAAACCCAATATGTTGGAGCTCATGATCAGCCAAACAAGGCAAGCTAAGACCTAAAGGCGACAAAAGAGAGCACACCTTGGAAGTAATAAACTCTAAAGAAAATTACTACACAACATCCCTTAGAGTTGGGGGCTTGTGACGAGGAATGAAATAAACCAATCAAGGCCTAAAGGCCCAATTGAGATAAAATTCAGGACCAGGCCTAGGCCCAATATATGAGTGCAAGACCAAGTCCAATACAAAGGCCCAGGACCAGGTCCAGCTAGTTATTTTACCACATGGAAAATGCGAGAAATATTATAAGCGTTATATGGAGTTGAAGGGACATCTAGAGTAGATGCTCCATCCCCCAAAACCCCTATAAAAAGGGTGCAAGATTGGAGTTTCAACACACCAAATTCTTCCTGGAGAAAATTCTACTCTCCACAAGAAAATTCTCTCTAGAGGATACAATTCTTCACTCTCAAAACTCTCTCTTTCTATACTCTCTCAAATTAATAGAGAAAAATTCCCTTTCTAACTTAGGCATCGGAGGTCCTCCCGGTGTCACAACTCTTGACTTCCTCGGGTCCTTCTTGTTAGTCTTGCAGGTGCTCCAGGTATAGAGATCAGGTCCTTCAGGCATCCGGAGCAGGTCCTCTAAGCACAGAGATCAGGTCCTCCGGATATCAAGAACAAGCCAAAGAATCCCCAATCAAGCCAAGAGGAATTTACATCCATACCCCGGTAAAAAATCCGTTTTTTACAGGAATGAATCAGTATTACCAACTGCAGGAACAAGTGGATTTTTGGTCCCTGTACTCCCCTCGATTTTGAAATGTCAGCCCTGTACCGATTTTTTATGGATTTTGGTCCTCGTACTACCCCAAAAATATGGTTTCTGGTACTTCCGGCCACCGAACGGCCGTCGGTGACACGTGTCACCATGTGGGACCCACTGACCCGGGTCATCTTTCCAACTGATTCGGGTGAAGCCAAGGTCAACCCGCGTCGGTGGGTTCCACATGATGATGTGGCCGAATAATATGGTGACATGTGTCACCGACGGTCGTCCGGTGGCCGGAAGTACCAAAAACCATATTTTTGGGTAGTACGAGGACCAAAATCCATAAAAAATCGGTACAAGGCTTACATTTCAAAATCGAGGGGAGTACAGGACCAAAAATCCACATGTTCCACCAACTGCACCTGGAACTTTGTAAGTCTTGATATGATATCCTTAGAAGCTCGGGTGACCCATTATTTGCATGGACGAACTGGTTAGAAACTAACCCAATTAATATAGCCATCAACCAAAACACACGTTTTATGCCGACTTGAATGGGAATTCGCCAACACCACTATATGACCGCGGAAAGCACAAAAGTATGTTAAAGTTTAAGCACATACATCACACTATGAGGCCATTTGGGCATAACTCTCATGTGCGCCATAAAAAAAATTTCACTTTCCACTCAAAGTGGTGAAGTGGTTGCACTTTCCCTCTGATTGGGAGAGATCATCCCCATCTCCGGCGTTGGTACGTTGTCTCATACAAGAAAAGCCACCACTTTTATCTATAGAAACACATGTTTGATCATATAAAAAAAACAAAATAATTGTCTTAACCATTAATTTCGTGATCAAACAAATAATTGTCTTAACCATTAATTTCGTTAGACAATTATGCTACCGCAAAAGTCAACATACATACACTCTAGACAGGCCAGTTCTATGGTGTGAAATTGTCAATAGATTGCTAGTTCTCATAGAAGCTAAAAATTAAGTGTCGCGTGGGCAATTCAGTTTTTGTAGACTACTTTTTTACCAAGTATAAACTTCATTTTCCCGAGAGAAGACGTCATGTCCCCTCCAATACATCGTATGACTAACATGAATACATCCAAGAATCGTCGGCCCAGCTTCCGGAACAATTTGGCAGTCAATGAAGACTTTTTTTTTTGTTTTCTATCGGGAGCTTTGTGCGGGTTAGTCCGGATTCGACCATAGGCACTAGGGATGGCAAAATTCCCCATCTCTGCGGATCCCCGCGGGGATTCCCCGCGATCGGGGCGGGGCGGGGATGGGGGGATTTTTCTACCCGAGGATAATTCGCGGGGCGGGGCGGGGATCACGTCACCCGCCCCGCGGGGATCACGTCACCCGCCCCGCGGGGTCCCGAACAATATGAAATGACAATTTTACCCCTGTAGCTTTAATAGATTTATTTTTCTAATCGTGATAATTTGGTCATTTCCTAAATACATTACAAAAATACTAAAAAAAACCTGTAAGCTCTCATCTCACTCTCACCAACACTAGATCTCATCTCCTCCGCCTCATCATCTCCTACCCTTTCCTCCTCCACGACATCTCCCAGACCCTCATCTCCTCCGTCTCCTCCGCCCGCTACGACCTCGTCTGCGGCGTCCCCTACACTGGCCTCCCCATCGCCACCGCCGTCTCCCTCTCCACCTCCACCCCCGTCTTCCTCTCCACCTCCACCCCCATGCTCGACACCGCCAAGGCCATCGAGGGCCACTTCTCCCCCAACCAGGCCTGCCTCATCATCGAGGACCTCGTCACCAGTGGCTCCTCCATCCTCGAGACCGTCGCCCCCCTCCGCGCCGCCGGCCTCTCCGTCAGTGACTCCACCCGCGGCATCGGCTGGTTCAAGGACCAACGGCCCCCCTCCCTCTACGATGGCGGCCCTCTTGTCCCTCCGCAACCTCAAAGGCTCCGCCCCACGCAACGCCCTCATTCAAGGTGCCCCATCTCGCTTCCTCTCCTCTAAATTTGATTGATTTGATGTTGAATTTTAGTTTTCCTTTGTGGGTTTTTTGCCAAAAGATATGCAAGTGAAGGGCTTTATAATTCTGCTGCGTGTATGGGTTGGAAAAGAGAATTTTTTAGTTACTAATTTTGTTTGTTTTTCGTTTCCAGCAACAAGGGATCCATCGAATTTGTTGGCGCACGAGGCTGGGTTTGCACTTGGGCAAATGCAAGACGCAGAGGCTATCCCAGCTCTGTAAACAGTACTCAATGATCTCTCCCTGCACCCCATTGTTCGCCACGAGGTGTGTACTTTAATTTGATTGTTATTATTAGTTGTGTCATAGTTTTGTGCAGTTTAGGATTCTGGTGTTGGTTGGTAGTGATTTTTCTGGATTGTGTTTTCAGGCTGCGGAAGCTCTTCTGGATTTGTCCAAAAAAATCAAAATAGTTACTTGAGGTTCGGGGAATGGGGATCTGCGGGGATCCGCGGGGATCGCGGGGAGCGGGGACGGGGAAACATTTTCCCCCGCGTGCGGGGAGCGGGGCGGGGCGGGGAGAAACATATGGTGCGCGGGGCGGGGCGGGGATTACTCTACCCGCTAATTCCCCGCCCCGTTGCCATCCCTAATAGGCACACATTTGAGTATAATAGGTGAGTCTCTGAGTAAGAATTTTTTTTGCATATATAAGGACTCGAACGTAAGTGAGACCTCGCTTAAACGGAAGCAAGTTGCTTACCACTTGTACCGACCCTATATTAGTTCAATAAAGACTTTTGATTCATTGTTGTAGTTATGTTATTTTAATTTAATTAGACTGAATACAACAAGATTGATGACGCCCAGAAGCCAAACAGCCCTTATAAGTAATAAGAGACCTGGTATGAACTTGGTACTTTTTGATCACGTACCATAAGATTGGTTCAAATACGGCCACCAACTTTTTCCCAAGCCTCTAATTGACATAAAAGACTTCCAACCTGACTTTTAAGAAACTAGAATCCTTCTTAGACTTCCCCCTATACGGCGGATTGATCTTAAAACCTTAATTATGAATAATTTTTATCATATGATTCAAAACTTATTTTTCTCCAAAGAAAACAGATGCCTTGGCGCCTTGCCCTTTTCTCGAAGATTGTATAACAAGCACTATTACAACTTTCTAACTCATATATATTGTAGTGGCAATTAAACCCAAAGTCATGTGCTTTACCTACCATTCACCCGTCTACAAGTTTTGGTTGGTTTATCAGACTTTGACCTGCTCTTGGACTAGCAAGAGAGGAAGAGGTTAGAAATGAAACAGTTACATGATTTGGACAAGAATAGATGCGAGGAAAGATCGTCACACGAGAAGATACCTTTCATGAAGTTACCTTTCATGAACTTCGCACCTTTGTTTGTTGGGATAATGCTAATTAAGGCACAAGCACCATACCTAAGCACTTTACAACAAATCACCTAATCTTCTCCATTTCCACCTATATATAACTGCAACAATTTAACTTTAGCCATTTGATAAGACACCTCTAACCACAAACAATTAATCCATGCCCTGGTATAGCTAGTCGAATTAATCAATCGAAAAGTAGTAATCCATTCCTGATCCAAAATCCACCTTGCACTCTCTTTGTCAAATTTTAGGCGACTAAAATCCTTCATATGATATCCAATCATCGTACACTTCTCCATACCACTAGGGCATATAGCGTCACCTGAATTTTTTTACTTGATCATCAACTTCGGGTTACCTCCACAGATAAAAAAAAAAAAAAAAACTCATGGCTCTAACCTCGAGATCCACAATGCTGATTAGTATGGTTATTTTTGTAGTCCAAGTTTCCTCTGCTCAAGAATGCTCGAATTACAACTTCAACCAAGTCTTCAATTCTTGCATCGACCTTCCAGTTCTACAGGCTCATCTCCATTGGAACTACATTCCATCAACTAAGAGTATCCAGATAGCATACAGGGCCAACCAAACTTCCAGAGGATGGATTGCATATGCAATCAACCCAAGTGGCCCAGCCATGGTTGGATCACAGGCCATTGTTGCTTTTCAAAGTTCCAACGGTAGCTTGGTCGCTTATCCAACACCAATAACCAGTGACAAGCCATCGATGCAACCTGGAGCTCTCAGCTTTCAGGTGTCAAACCTCTCCGCAGCATATGCCAATAACGAGATGACTATCTTTGCAATACTGGGCCCACTAGAAGATGCAGCTAATGTCAGTCATGTATGGCAGGCAGGGGATTCAGTAGAAAATGACATTCCTCAACCTCATGCAACTTCAGGACCAAACATCCAATCAATGGGAATAATAAATTTTATTCCATCATAGGCTCAAAGCTAAAAGAATACCAAGGTGTCCGTCATTACAAGCAGACTTAGCTGTGGTTTCAGTCAGTCTATTGAAGTAATTTAACATAAGCTATTTCTTTGATACTAATCTTCATTTAAATGCTTACCGTCAGTCTAGAATATCCACCGACTTAGCTGTGGTTTCAGTCAGTCTAGAATATCCACCGAGTAAAGAGTATGGTCGTGCCATTTGGATATTTCAAACTTTCTTATTCTACGTATCATCAACGCCTTCTAGATACCCTGGAATCCTCCACATTGCAGGTTCGCAACCAAAACATACATGATGCCCAAGAGTATGGTCGTGCCATTTGGATATTTCAAACTTTCTTATTCTACGTATCATCAACGCCTTCTAGATACCCTGGAATCCTCCACATTGCAGGTTCGCAACCAAAACATACATGATGCCCAAGTACATAGCTAAACTAGCTTACAGGATGAAACGAAATTAGACAGAGTTAAGAGATGGATATTTCCGTGATAGCAACAACTTTAAAACCTCTTAGCACAAAATAGAATATCTATGAAGGATTTCTCACAGAACTAACAATTGGAATGAATAGGCAGCTCTCCCTGGCTACACATGTTTGATCACGTTACCAGTCAAGTGCAGCAGCTCATCATGCTTGGCCTTTGTCATTGGCAATTCTAATGTCACCTGTGAAATTTTCCAGTGTACAAATTTTCGCAAGTCATTAGCAAAGCAAGTAATATCACTCTAAAGACAATATTTTGGTTTAGATAATTTTCAGAAAATGGCTATTCCAAGCACAGAGTAGACTATGATCCAATGACAAAATTGGAAAGATCTCCCAGTGGGAGGTAATCCTAATTTCAGCCCATATATACAAGAACTTTCCATTTGATACAAATTCAAAATGTTCAAGGAATCTTACATTTCGCTTAACAATCTACAGAAAAGGTGCCCACAAATAGAATTAACTCCCCCTTTGAGATAGAAGCAAAATAAAACAGCAGACCAACCAATTAACTAGTTTGGCAAAGCAAATGGCTCACTTCAATAAGCAGCAACCCATTCAGGTCAACAGGCCCAAAACGTTAGATGCATCGATTTAACCCAGTTAGCCACATTTAGTACTAACGCCTTAATTGGATAAGAGACTAACTAACAGGCAATGCCAGAAAGCTGCAACAGACTGCTCTTTGGTGGTTCAGACCATTCCACCGCAGAAATCAGAAAAAGTCACAATTTTATTTTAAATTCACTGAATCAAAATGGCAGTAGCTACATCTTTCACCAAATGAAATGCAAGTACATAAACATAACAAAGCCAGTGAGACTTATTTCAGCCATGTCTAATGTGATTGTACAGAATTGTACTGACCTCCTTGAATACCTCACTATGAGAAGCCTCCTCGAAGCCCTAAGCCAACCACAAAGAGTTTTAATTGTTTGAGATGCTTCATGAAAAAAGAGAAATAAAATTGTAATGAAAATAAGCCTCCAAATCTAGGGCAAGACAAAGGAAATTTGTCCAGGTAACAAATGGTTAACATGGGTGAACATGTGTGAAGAAAATTTCACGCATAAGAGATAGGGACAGAGATGGACCAGTTTACGAAACATATTAAGAGAAGCTCCATTTGATTCTCCAATTTTAGCACGGAAAACATGAATCCCAAGATTCTGTACAGCATAGGCCATCATCATTGACACAGCTTCCTTCCCAAGCCCTTTACCACGGCTATGCTAGTAACAAGAGAATGATAAGAATGAGGCTGAAGGAAACTATATAAGAACTTTGCGCCACTGAAAATATAAAAGCAATGCAAATTCAAGGAATCAGCTCCAACTAGCATTGACTAGCACTACCTTGTTTACCAGCCCACCCAGCCTTTCCTTTCTTACAGTCTGGAGACCCAAACCATTTTGCTTCTTGCCAACTAGGTGGAATCAATACCAAAAACAAAATGACATATAAAGCAATATGTCATTTTGTTTTGGGTATTGATTCCACCTAGCTGGAAATATGTCATAATATGAAGCACCAAAACACAGAAAAAGAGAGATGGAAGCAATCTAATTGAGAAACTCCGCATTCTTACTATTAAGTTTCATGCAAGTTCTATCTTCTTATGGAGTAGTCAAAAATCAACGTGCCTCACATTGGTCCTCAAAGTTTTACAGATTGTCTCAATATTATCAGCAAACTACCTACCATCATTATGTCTAGTAGGCCTTTAGGTGATCATAGTGGGACAAGAACATGGGAGCAAACCTATATAATCAAGAATAATTTTGGACATGGGACAAGAACATCTAAAAGTAATGATCTCTGCAAATAACTGAAGATTCTAATTGCTAGGATACCTAGTGTGAAATCGGAAAAAGAATGTAGCAGAATTAATGACATTTCAAAGAACCAATTAGAAGCCTATTGTAATCATGAGCTTCACAAAATTGAATACTTCCGCAAGGTATATGATTTTGAACTAAATGACAAGAAAAGCAGAAATGATTCGGCTAATAAAGCTGTTACAGCTTCTCCACACAGACTAATCTAGAATCATTGTCTCTCCAATCATCATGAACAAGCAATACCCTAATATGTTTAAACTAGCTCTATGGCTCTGGTTGTACACCTTAAATGCAATAAACCTCTTCTACAATATTTGTACTGCAGTACTGGACTAATCTTTAAATACTGTGGTCAATTCAAGAGGCACGGAAGCTAACAACGCAATAAGAATCCACCTTTGAGACACAGCACAATACTGAACTCGCAACCTAATTCTATGATCCAACTACGTTTTTACATGCATGTGTAAATGGTTTTTGTCCCCCCTAGTAGATGAAGATTGGAAGGGAGAGTGGTGAGTGAGAGCAAATACCTTTTGTGTTCAGCTATCATTATCTCGATCTCGGCCAATTGAGGATCATCGAAGTCATTCATGTATATATTTACATCACCTACCATTGCTGAAAGAGGGCTCACAGTTAATCCATTGTAACTGATGAACAATGCAACTTGCACAATACTTACAGAGCCCACAAGTAATATAACTGATAGATATCATCAAAAAACTGATAGATATCAAGTTATAAGCTCTTCATACATAAATAAACGCAAACCCGACAAAAGATTAGAAAAATTTATATTCAATTGCACGGAGCTTACATTATTGTCTGCAAATTTCATCACAAAACTTCCAAGGCAATGGTACTGAAAGCCAAAAAGCAAAACGAAATATAAAAAGTTGGACTGACCTTCCTCATGGGAATCTCCATGAACAAAATCATCCTGCACCAAGTCTTTATCCAACACAATAAAAGTCCTCTCTGCCACCAAATGAAATAACATTTTTAAAAGGATAAAATACAAATTCCTAAAAAATAAAAGTAATCCAAAAAAAAAAAACTTGAAGAAGCCAAGTACTAACTGAGAGGATCTTGGGTCCAAGAGAGCTGCATCTGGTACTCCTCCTGGAGAGAGAGGGGCTCCGACCCCGTGGCCTGGAGGAGAGCCGGGTCTTGCATCCACTGGTGGTACTTTGGGACATGAGCCTCCATGTATGGTGCAAGTATCACCTTCTCTCCTTCCAAACTCACTGACATCTCTTGGCAATCAGACAGACGACCCCCAAATTCAACAGACAATCAACTCGGGTCTACGCTAAGGTTTCAGACAGCAAAAAGATGACAAAAGTTACTTTCACGGTTTCAACCCACAAGTTTTGGAACAATTTGACAAGAAACCCTAGGTAAAAATATATAACTTTTTTGATGGCTGTCCAACCCATAACTTGGGTGTAACCTTATAGACTCTTTTTTGGGGTTTCCCAAACGATTTTCGGGGCTCTATCTTGACTAATCCAGATTCGACCTATTGCGCATCTAAATATGGTGAGAACGGGTGAGACGCGTAGGCACGGGCGGTAATCTCGGGATGACCGCCGGGCCTGGGCGGTCTTCCACCCATGACCGCCCGGCCTGGCTGTCATCCATAGGATGACTGTCGGCCATGGCGGTCATGCACACCAAGAAACGCATTTTCTCCCCGATTTTCGCCCGTAATCTGATTCTACTCGGTTTTGGCCATTACCTTGATCATTAAGTTGGTCCACGCCCCTAGGCTACCCAGAATACTATAAATAGGACCTTCCTTTCACATTTCAAGGGACACATGAAATTACACAAACACTCTTCATAAAGCTTTGAAGCTTGGAGAAACTCTTTCTCTCCAAGCTTAAGAAATAGTTCCATAGGCAAAACTCTGGCAGAATTTCGTGGGTAGCATCATCCATTGAAGGAAGCAAAGGAGAAAATCAAGAAGAACTCCAAGATTGAGTTGAGGAGTGGGAGGAAATTGTGTAGGAGGCACAACCCAAACCAAGGAGCTAGAGGAGGGCTACAAGAGGTAATCCTAATCCCTTTTTGTCTAACCAGTTATTGTTGAGATGTTGATGTTGATGATGATGTGACTGTTGTGATGCCATGTCAAGAACTACATGGGCTTTGAACCCGGTCGCCGGGGTACGTAGGTGGTTTCTAGTGGTGGAAACTCAAGTCCAATCTTCTTCTTCTCCCCTTTCTTTTTAATATTCAGTTATTATGTGTTTTGGTGCTCACACTTGCACACTTGCACAAGGCATACAAAATCCTCTAATTGCACAAAGTTTCGCCCCAACATGGATGGGTGCCTAACACCTTCCCATCCGTGACGAATCCCCGGGTCCAACATCTTTGGTTCGTTATCCAGTTACCTAAATGGAGTCACATGAAGGGTTTTTTCCAAGTTTTTGTCCCTTAATAAAATTTGGGTGGCGACTCTAAAGATGTTGGATGATGGTTATGAAGAAGGTGTAAAGGAAAGGTGAATAGGCCCAAGTGATTTTGGGTCGGGTATTCACACAAGTCTCCAAGCTTCCCTACGTAATTTGCATCATTCCCTCCCTCCTCAAAATGATTCGTCCTCGCATCGACACCTACAAAATTAATAGGAGGAAATTCAGTAATATATTGAAAGTAGTATCGTCATTATACTCACCTTGTGAACCAAGCTTGTAAGATTTGTCGTTAATGCACTTCATCACTAAGAATGGTCCACCTCCTCCAAGATCAATCTTAGAATTCTATTGCTTGAGTTTCTTGAGATGCACCCAAACCTAATCTCCAGGATTAAATATCCTTACTTGTGAAACGCCCCGACCCGTATTTACCATACACAGTAAACACGTGCCGGAACTGTAACGACCCAACCAAACAAAGCCCAGCATACAGTGTATACAACGGAAACTCGGGCTCAACAGCCCAAAATAAAAACATCAATAACATCATAACCGGCCTAATGGCCCAACAACAGCAATAAATAGCACAGCGGAAGACTTAATAACTCACAAAGACACTGTATGCGACACATGATGCAAACTATGGATCCAAGTCCTTCCAAGGGATAACGCCGCAGCCTGTCTGGAATGCATCAAACCTGTACCACAAATAACTCATCCTACGGGATGAAAGCCCGCAGGTGAGGGGTGAGTCCGAAGTGCTCACAACTATGGATAGACGATCAATTGTAACACTAAAATTACTCAAGGCGAAAACATAAGCATAACAGCCAAAATGAAACAATTCAAAAGACTCGACCCAAAACTGGTCCAAGACCAAAAAGACTTAAACAAAAATCCATTTTCCAATTTTATCTTTCCGGGCCCTGTCACGGATAAGCTGGGGTCGTACCAGGTTATCAACCTGTTCCTGGTGCCAGATCAAAAAGAACCCAGGATCAACATCCCAATATCAAACTCAGGGATCAACATCCCAATCAAACCGGCATCAACATGCCCATCACAAGTAACCCAGATCATGGCCACCACAAAACAGTCTCAAACCATCCGTTCGTACCTCTACTTACCACGTGACAATTATATTATCATTATTCAAAACCAAGTCTTAGGGATCAACATCCCTAACCAAAACACCGGGATAGACATCCCATCGAAAACCGAGGATCGACATCCTTATCACAAATTATTATTTAATCCATAATTCTTTAAACCAATGACATCGAAATAAACATCCAAAACTCAACACGGGAATAAACATCCCAAAAACAATCAAAACACTGGGATAAACATCCCGAATCAAACCACAGCAAATGCAACAATCAACAGTGCAATAATCATCAAACACAATAACCGAGTAATACAGGCACATATTGAAGGAAATCCATCCTCACCTTAGCCGATTACTCAACTCCGAAGACAATGACCGGTCCCAAGCCGGCAACTCGGGAAACTGCCCGATATCATAAGCTATACAACAAAACAGTATATACTCACATAAGATGCACATAAGAGTATGTCATGATGCCGATACTGCGAAATAAACCCTTCCCGGTTCATATCCTTTATTATCATCTTTTACTGAAAATATTATACCGTACGTATATCCGAATATAATTTCGGTACCATACTTTAATTAAAACTCTTTTCAAAATATTTCTATAAATTAATTATACTTTTCCCAAAATATAACCACCATAATTTCCCAGAGAAAATAATAACATATTTATAATTTCCAGAAAATATATATATAGTATTTATCTTTTTCTAAATGTATATAATAATATTTTCCAACATAAAATATAATTACCTTTAATTTTAAAAGTACATATTTATATATATTTCCACAACCATAATTTTCCAGGGAAAATAATATATATATAAAATTTCCAGGAATTATTTTCATGGTATATATATTTTTTTCCAAATAATAATAGTTTTTCCAAAATATAACTTAATTATTTATCAAAGTATATATATTTATATTTTCCTCAAAATACCAGAATTAAATTGATCATAATTTTCTCAAAGTAAATATATATATTTTTTTTCCAGATTTAAGTACCAGAAAATAAATAAATAAATAAATAAATATATTGTTTTTTTTTAGAAAATAAAACGGACTGGCAGGCCCGAACACAGGCCCACGCCCAGACCTGGCCCAACACCCATACATCAGCCCACAACTGGAATCCAGGTTCGCGACCCGGACAAACGCGCGGGTCAACAAAGCCGGATCTGCTCACCTCGCGGGTTGCAGCGGCTGGCGTCGACGGCGAGAGCGCGAGGAAGGGAAGCGAGCACACCAACAGCAGCGGCGGACGAGGGCGACTCCATGGACGGCGGAAACTCGGCGCGGCGACGGCAGGAGGCTGAGTAGAGCGGAGGAGAAGCGGATCCGCGGGTCTGCTCGCGGGTCAACGGCGCGTCACGGCCCGTCAGGCGGCGGAAGACGACGGGGGCGACGGGATTGAGGTCGCGTCGGCTCGGCGAGGACGATGGTGGCGGCGGTGCAGCGAACGGCGGCCTGGAACCCGTCGGCATGCACAGTAACCGGAAGAGGGAGGGTGACGGCACTGTTCACCCCGTTATTTTCTTTTTTTTCTGTATTTTCTTCCTTTTCTTTTCTACTTTCTTTCATTTTCTTTTTTTCTATTTTCCGATTTTTGTTTCTTTTTTTTTTCTTTTTTTTCCTCTCTCTCTGTTTTTATTTTTCCCTTCTGTGTTTTTTTATTTCTTTTCTTTTTTTTCTTTTTTTTCCTTTTTCTTTCTTTTTTTCTCTTTTTTTTTCTTTTTCTTTCCCTCATTTTTTTTTCCTTCTACTTTTCTTCTCTTCCTCTCCTCTTCCTTTCTTCCTCTGCTTCCGATTTATAAAGGTGAAAACAAAACTGTATAACCGGTGAACTTCAATAATGCAGCTTGTCTGCATTATGGAGTGAGTCCGGTCCGGACCAGAAAATAACAGATACCCCTTTAGTTATTTTCCGGTGTGATTTTTCTGAGGATTCCGGGACCCCGAAAAATACCAACTTAGTGTTAGTTATATGCCCAAAAGCCAATCAATGGATGATTGTGGTCATGTATATACTTTGAGGTTATTCCAATAAATATGATTATGAGATAATTGCTTGCACATATTTATAACCCTAGTTCATATTTGATATATTCTTAAATGTCCCTAGTCGGTTATTATTACGGATGGGTTGTAATAATAAATTAAGACTAGCGTATGTTGAGAATTTATATGTGATATGAATTCAACATACGGGTACAAGTTAGAGAACTTGTGGACCGGACCGACCCACATAAGAACACTACATGGAACGTTATATGTATGTCATTAGTGTTTCTTATAGATGTATTGTCCTTCGACCTGAGATCGTCAAGGTATCCAACATATGAATCATGTGCTTTGATATTATTCCTAGTCACCCGTTACTGGGTGGACATAAGGGTAATCATTGGGTATATGACGAGTATGTAGTGGGTTTTGATTGATCAAAACGGGATTCGTTCGACCCATATAACGGGTATATTATCATATGGTTTCTTGATAGAGTTGAACTGTTAAATGCATGGCCATGCTCGGATTAGGTGATATGGTGATATCACGGGTATCCGTTTTATACAGTTAACTCGGGGATCAAGAAACATAGATTAAACATATACGAGATTGGCATATTCCATGTCTCGTGTTTGATCTTGATGATGGGACGAAAGGACGATGACATGTTCCGAGGCATATAGAATCAGTACTGATCTTGTCGTTCGGGTAGCAATGATGTGTTGCTAGACGCCGCTCTTTGTTTATAATTGTAAAATGGGATTTTACAATTATTGTCGGACGTTACAAGTGCCTACAGGGTCACACACATAGAACCGTTGATTCGAGCAGGTGGTTGAACCGTGGTTGGACCATGGTTGGACCGGGTGTGGTTGGACCGTGGTTGGACCATGGTTGAACCAGGGTCGTTTTGGGATCGATAATTAAGTGAATTATTGATCAGACATGAGTTGTGGTGAATTGTGGTCTGATTGTGTTTAGTGGGAGACAGTGGTTATGATGGACATCACCATTGGTCCACCTTGTTGGCCATTAGGCTAATTCTTTATGCATTATGGATGGGAGTGGGGAAGAGTTAAGTGATCAGATCACTCTCCTGCCTCTCTCACGTTTTTGCATCAGTTTCAGACCTCTCCATCATCCTCTCAACCTCTCTTCTTCTTTGTGAAAGAAGGAAGAAAACAAAACACCCAAAAACACATAGCCCCGGTTTACTCTTGCTAGCACATCAGTCCGGGGAGCTCGAGGCTTGACTCGTGTGACGACTCCAAGCTGATCACGGTTCGTGTGGATACCGTAGAGGAGCCAGGCCGTTGTCTAGCTCTTGTTGATTCCATACACAAGTTGGGTGAAAGATCCTAACGCTACAGGTATGTAAAATTGTTATACGGTTTATATTGCTTCACATGTGGTTCTTGGTTAAGTTTCCGTATTTCCGCTGCTTGTTGTGCTTGGTATATGAATGTCATATAGCTTAGGAAACTTACAGTGGTAGCGGAGCCTTCTTGTGAAGCTCTAAACCGTATAAGTGATGCATATATAATATGATCATCTTAGCATGTGTAGGAATCACCTTGTGATGTGTTATGCTAAGTGATTTTGAACATGATATGTTAGTGTATGTTCAAATGATATGCTAGTTTGATTTGGTATAAATATGATTTTTCCATGCAAATATATGCATATGTTTGATAGGTTTTGCAAATATACATGATGTGTTATTTGTGATAGAGCATGATCATGTCATATTGCATTCATTTGTGTATATATATGTGATATATATGTTGTTGAGGTTGATTTGTCAAAAGTGTTTTGACAATCAGCACTTGATTGGTATGTGATATCAATCAAGATGTTTATGGCAGTAGGTCAAAGAGTTCGACCAAGAAAAACCGAGT